>PVIC010030455.1:0-21905 GCA_004025085.1 Thryonomys swinderianus
TGTATAACAGACAGTGCAAATAACAGTGCTTAAGTGAAGTAGAAAATTACTTCGCATAACTACCTGTAATTAGGTGGTCTGGAGTTGGGAGACTGATAGCTGAGCAAGGCCACCCAAAGATTCAAAAACTCTTTCAATTTCCATCTTGTCACACAGGTATTCCATACTTGTGTCTCATGTGGCAAGAGAAAGGAAAGTGACAAAAAGAAACAGGTCCTCTGTCCCTTACAGCTGTGCCCTAGAAGCTGTATACATTGCTTCTCCTCTCGACAGTGTCCTGTGGGCCTGACCCTAGTCATATGGGGTCTCTATTCTAGCTCAGGGATCAATAGAGGCCCTCCTGTAAAGGCCCAGGTTGGAAATAGTTTAAATTTTCTTAGATACATACAAATTACCAAAGCTGAACCAAAAAGACCTAAAAGCCCTGGGTAATCTAATATTAGAAATGAAATTGAAGAATTAAAAAAAATAAACTGCAAACTAAGAAAAGTTCGGGTCCCAAAGGACCCACTACCTAATTATTCTACAAGAACTTTAGAGAAGATCTAACACTAATACCCCTCAAACTCTTTAATGACATCAAAAATGGAAGCAGCACTCCCAGTGTCATTCCTGGAAGCTACCCTTACCCTGATTCCAAAAACCAAGCAAGGGCCCAACCAAAGAAAGGGAGTAACAGGCCATTCTTTGTAATATACATTGATGGAAAAATTGTCTAAAATACATTGGCGAACAGAATGTAACAAATCATCAAAAAGACCATCCATCATGACCAAGCAGGATTCATCTAAGGATGGTTCAACATATGGGGCTGGGGATTTAGCTCAGTGGTTCTGGTGCTTGCCTAGCAAACTCAAAATCCTGAGTTCATCCCAGGTAACCACATACAACAATACTGGGTGTGGTGACTCACACCCACTAGCAATCAGTAAAACACACCACAATGCCTGGTGTAGTGGCTCACACCTGTAACCCCAAAATTGGAGGAAGAGGCGGGAAGACTGCTGTGAGCTCAGGGCGAGCCTAAACTACAAAGCAAGACCCTGTCTCAAAAAAAAAAACAAACAAACTAGGGCTGGAGATTTAGCTCAGTGGTTCCAGCGCCTGCCTCACAAGCACAAGGTCCCAAATTCAATCTCCAGTAATCACATACAGCAATACCGGATGTGGTGACTCATGCCCACCAGCAATCAGAACCACATACCACAATACCGGGTGTGGTGACTCATGCCCACCAGCAATCAATACCACATACCACAGTGCCTGGCGTGGTGGCTCACGCCTGTGATCCCAGCACTTGGGAGGCAGAGGCAGAAGGATTGCTGAGTTCAAGGCTTGCCTGGGCTACATAGTGAGCTCAGGACCAGCCTAAATCACAAAGTGAAACTCTCAAAAACAAAACAAAAACAAACAATAACAACAACGACAAAACATATGAAATCAATAAGTGTAAATCATCACATAAATAGAAGCCAAAACAAAAATCACATCATCCTCCCAATAGATGCAGAAAAAGCTGTTGACAAAATCCAACATCTGTTCATGACTTTAAAAAACCTTGAAGAAAATAGATACAGAAGGACCTTATCTCAAACTGATAAAAGCCACTGATGACAAACCAACAGCGAACATCATATTAAATGAGAAGAAGCTGAAAGCTTTCCTTCCAAAATTAGGAACAAAACATGAATGTCTGCTGTCACTATTACTGTTCAGTATAGTTTTTGAAACAGCAAGAATAATAAAGTAAGAGAAATAAAAAGATATGTATAGGAAAGGAAGAAGTCAAATTACCATTATTTGCATGTGACATGATCTTCCACATGGAAGATAAAAACAGAATCTTCATAAAACCCAGATATTCCCATCCTAGGTATCTTCCCAAAAGAATTTGAGACATATTACAGTGATCTTACTGTACTCACATTTACAGCAGCACTATTCACAATAGCTAAATCTTGGAAGTGGCTTATATGTCCATCAACAGATGAGTAGATAAGGAAAATGTGGTATTTGGAGGAACACTATTTTGCAGTAAGGGTTAAACTCATCATTTGTAGGAAAATGGATGTACCTTGAGGCCCTAATGGTAAGTGAAATTAGTCAGACACAGGCTTTCATATCAAATGGTTTATTTTATATGAAAAACTCAAAATACAGATAAAAAAACAAAATAAAAGATAGATAATAGGAAAAAAAGAGATGAAGGGGAAAAGAGGATCAGAAATAAAATTCAAGAGGAGGGCCGGAGGGTTAGCTCAGTGGTTCCGGCGCCTGCCTCCCAAGCTCAAGGTCCTGAGTTCGATCCCCGGTTACCACATATAATGCTGGGCATGGAGACACGCCCACCAACAATCAACACCGCATACCACAATGCCGGACGTGGTGGCTCATGCCTGTAATCCCAGCCCTCAGGAGGCAGAGACAAGAGGATTGCTGAGTTCGCGGCGGCTTGCCTGGGCACCATAGTGAGCTCAGGGCCAGCCTGAACTACAAAGCGAGACCCTGTCTCCAAAAAGCAAAAAAAAAAAAAAAAAAAAAATTCAAGAGGAAAGAGAGAAGAAGTGAACTGAACGTGAAAGAACTAAGTTGTGTTATGTGCCTTTACTGATTCCTCTAATGAAATATAGTCACTATGTACCAAAAATATGCACTAATTCAAAATTTTACATTATAATTATGGGGAAAAAAAGCAAATTTTAAAATCTCTTAAGTTTTGAAGGTCCCATAACATCTCCATTGGATATTTTGGTTTTGCAGACAACCTCTTACAAACGAATAAATGTTCTTAGTATATGACTTTCCAAAAGGAAACAACAGGCTCAGTTTGGGTCATGACAGTTTACCCCTGTTCTAGACAGTCATGTGTATAGTAGTTACAAATATAGTTTTTTTTTGTCTTTGGGGAATGAAGGGAAATACATTAAAATACACAATCAAGCAACTGCCTATTTTTATCAAAGCACATATTCATTTCACATTTTTAAAAACTTAAGACTATAATTTCTTTAAAACAGTTCCTGATATGTAAAATGTAGATGCAAAGTTTATAGTATATTAGAAGGTAGCTTGGAAAGGTGAATCCAAAACTGATGTCGGAGATGGAAACACAGTTCATCTTGCAGAAGCCTGGGATCTACTGACCCCTTAATTACTATTTGCAAAGCTAGTTCCTGAATCCTTGAGGTGGTCCCTGAAAGGTAAATAGAACTAGTGGGACATCACCTTGTAATTTTCTGGAGATTTGAATTAGGGACCTGTGATGGGTGTGCTTGCTTGGGTCAGGGTGACTGAACGGGGTCACTCAGAGGATGGGTGAAGCGCACTGTGGGGTGGGTCTGGGTGGCCCCGGGGGTGTGTCCTTGGGGACTATATCTGGTCCCTTGCCACTTCCTCTCTGGTGCTGCTCCCATTCTCTAATTCCTGGTCACCATGAACTAAGCAACTCTGCCCACCATTCCCTTCCGCCATGATGCTCCTGCTGCGGTGTCTCCCAACCATGTGCTAAAACCCTGGGAACTGGGAATTAAGTTCCATGTTCCCTCCTCTGTGTGGTGTATGTCACACATTGGGTCCCAGCGATGGGCAGGCTGGCAGACTCATAATCCTATCTAATTCCTCTTCCAGTTTACATGTAGTTTCCCTACATTCAACCCAAAGATCAAGAGGAATACAAAGAGGATAGTTCCCATATAGGAATGTCTGGGCTTGCCTATATGAGGAGGGAGAGTGCTGTCAGGTGACCCCCTCTCGTAGGCTTGAGATGAATGTGACGGTCAAGAAAACTACCTCATTCAGGTGTGTTGCGCTGGTGCTGCTCTCAGTGATGTGTCAATTCTTGATAAAATTCTCCCCCACATTTTTAATCTCCCTTGAGTAAAGTGACTGTAGTCCCAGAAAATTCAGTATAGAAACCACACAAAAGATGATTTTCTCTACAGGTAGGCCTGAGTTAAGTTCTCAACTGGAATAATCCTGGGGATGGAAGACCTTTGTGACAAGTCCAGATGGCCTGTGGTAGGGTCATGACTTGAATTTTTCGTGCAGAGGCTGAATGTTAACCACCCTGGCTGGCACAGAGGAAAGCCCAGTGCTGAAGCAAAACTGAACCATATATTCTTGCGATTCAATCTCTCTCCTCCCTTTGTATAATGATTTCTTAGGTCGCCCCATTATTAACTCAGTCTTACCTTGGTAATTTCCATTCTTGCAAATCTCGATCTCCCTTCATTTGAAAGTACCCACAGGAAAATCCTCTGTGCCTTCAAGGCAGAGTGGTTGGCACCATAAATGGGCATTCTATGCATCACATCAGGAAATTATCATCATGCACTCAGAAGAGCCATCAAAACCATATCCCTGTTCTGTGTTTCTCCCAGGCCCACTTGAATGTGTTTATCGATGATAAACTCCTTAGCTCACAGAGAACAAATATCTCTGTCTCAGTTATATGTTCCTTAGTAAAAACCACACTCTGAGTTAATGTCTTCGAGGAGCAATTGGATTGGATTGGCTTGGCAGTGTCCCTGCTGCATCTGCCCAGGATCAATTACATGGCTGCTTTCAATTGGAGAATTATCTGAGCTATAAGATCAAAAGTGGCCTGACCTACCTTTTGACAGGTGGGCTGCAGTGTTTTGGCTCTCTGTCACATGGCCTCTTATCCTGCTCTGCCCTAGACTGATTTTGTTACAGGGCCCAGAGCAAGGTTCCAAAAGAATAAAGGAGACCCAGGCTTTGTGGTGCATGCCTGTAATCCCAGCACTCCGGAGGCTGAGGCAAAAGGATTGCCACAGGCTCAAAGTCACTGGTTTAGTTACATAGTAAGTTCAGGGCCAGCCTCAATTAAATTGTGAGACTTTGTCTTTAAAAAAACAACCAAACAAATTTAAAAAGAGAATATTTGTAGGACCCACAAAGCCTCTTAATACCTGGATCCACATTATATGCATCACACCTATCACATTCTTTCAGGCTGGTGGCTCAAACACAAAGAAATGAAGGAAATACCTCCACTTCTGAAAAAGAGGGCCACCGAAGTGGCAGTGCAGGGAGATAGACATGCAAGGATGGTGAGACGTGAGTGTTGAATAATCTACGGTGTCCAAGAAACATCAAAGTAATTTGAATTGCTTTTTTTTTTTTGGTGGTACTGAGGATCGAACTTGGGCCCTTATGCTTCCAAAACAGGTGTAGTACCACTTGAGCTAAATCCCCAGCCCTCCCTTCTAACTTCTTATGGGCTCTTGAGTTGCAACCGAGAACCACATAAAATGAAGTGCAAGCATCTTTCAAAAAACAGCTTCCTCACTGCTTGAAGAGAGCTGAAATAGGAATTACAAGTCTTTTCTACCCTTTTCTTTCACCATTCCTCAACTTATTGATTTTGAATGACAGAATAAACCCCAAATCCTACACATTGAATTGAATGGTAAATTCAGTGGAGTGGGCCCCAGCAGGTCATTTCATTAAAAATTCTAAGTGATTCTGACACTTGTTAAAGTTTGACAACCAAAGATTGGAGTTCCTTTCCTTGATCATCTGTCTATGGTCTTTTAAAATACAATTTTCTTTTTTGAGACAGGGTCTCACTTTATAGTTCAAGCTGGGCCTGAGCTTACTATGTAGCCCAGGCAAGCCTCAAACTCACAGCAATCCTCCTGCCTCTGCCTCCTGAGTGCTGGGATTAGAGGTATGAGCCACCACACCTGGCATTGTGGTGTGTGTGGTACTGATTGCTGGTGGGCATGAGTCACCACACCCAGCATTGTGGTATGTGGTTACCAGGGATTGAACTCAGGACCCTGCGCTTGCAAGGCAGATGCCAGAACCACTGAGCTAAATCCCTGGCCCTTAAAATACAATTTTTATAATTTATAATTTACCTCCTTGCTTTAATTTTTGCTGCTACTATGTCTTGCACAAGTTCCCTATACTTTTTAATTCCTCACGATATCAGATATTGCTCCAATATCTGAAAGTTCACATTTTTTTTCATCATGACACCAGTGTCTTCAGGAAAATGTGTGGTTCACCAATTCAGGTGATGTAAATTCCATCCCAAGCTTCAGAGATGAACCTTCTCTAGAACGATACACCAGGTTATTCTAGCCACACATTCATAGCCATTGGCTCTAATATAGGCACACGAATCCACCAAATCCAGGTGCCCCAGCTTTATGGAAGGGAAATTTTTCACACTTCGCTAGTTTCAATTGGAATGAAGCCAAACTATTTGAAGCATGATTTATTTTGATTAAAATAGATAACCTGACACTATCAGTGGCCACGATATAAGGTTCCAGAATATAGCCAACTCTTAATTCTCTGAAGGGTGGCATTCAGGCAGGATCAGATGGCTGAAGCAAGCCATTGTGAAGGGCTATCATTAGAATTTTCATGTGTGAGCCTGACAACCAACCTTCCTGCTTTGCCTGGAACTATGGAGTGCCCGAGGAAGACAAACTTCCAGTGCTGAAATCTGCAAAGTTCTAAGGGATGGGTTGGTTTTCCTAGACACAGTTGACATTTAAAATGGCTATATCCTGAAAGGAACAGACACTTTTCAGAGGAAGAAGTATAAGCAGCCAAGAAGCACATGAAGAGATGCTCAACATCACTGGCCATTCAAGAGATGCAGATGAAAACAACTGTGAGATTTCATCTCACTCCACAGATAATGGTTGCTATCTCAAAACTAGCCAGAGACGAATGCTGGTGAGGCTGTGGGGAAAAAGGAGCCCATCTCTACTATTGGTGCAAATGTAGACTGGTACAACAACCACTATGGAGATCAGTGTTAAGATTCCTCAAAAAACTAGGTTTAGAGGTCCCATTTGACCCTGCTATTCCCCTGCTGGGGGTACACATGAAAAAATTAAAAGATTCATATCACAGTGACATATATGCAACCATGTTTATAGCAGCTCAGTTTATGATAGCTAAATCTTGGAAATAACCCAAATGCCCATCAAATGGAACCTGGATAAAGAAGATATGGGTTTTAATGGAGTATTACTCTGCCATAAAGAATGATAAATTTGAGTCATTCATACTCAAATGGATGTACCTTGAGGATATACTCTTAAGTGAAATAAAATAGGTCACAGATGTGTAAATACCATATCTTTTCTCTGGTCTAAGAAACTGAAAATGTAAATAAGTCCTAGAATGTGTGATAGGCACTGTAAAATAGAAAATATCCTAAGGGAAATGGGGGGTAGGGTAAGTAACAAAGGGAAAGAAAAATTGTGATGGTTAAAAAAAGGGGGAAGCAAATTCATGTATACAGAGATGGGGGTGGTAGGTGGGTAGGGAATGGGAAGAAATGAGAATTAAGTCATGTCATATACTGGTACAAATTTTCAATGTTGAGAGTGATCATGATGTGTATATAAAATGTACCTATATCACAATTAAAAATTTTTTAAAGACAAAAAAATAAAATAAAGATAAAAAATAAAATGGCTACATCCTTACATTTTAGCATCCCATGTAAGATGCAAAACATCAGTTCAAAAGACCATCAGAGAATTTATGTAGTATGATTCTTTTCATTAGCTGTTTGTTTCATCTAAGCATTTGGGAATATAATGCACACAAAGTTGTCACAAAATTTCTGTGATCTGTTGCTTGCTACATGGCTTCTAAACAGACCACACTGTCTATTAATCTAAATCCATTTATCAAGATGATAAATGAGCAAAAATATATTTAAATTGTACTGTTAACAGTTTTCTGGAAAAGTAGTCTAAGCAAGTTCAATTCCTCAGGAGCAATGAACTAAGTATGAACAAAACTAATTTAATACTAATAATTCCAATTTGCATAATGTCTCATAAAAAGTCACTTCAAAGTGCACAAAGAAATGTTTACAAAGCTCATGTTAGTAGAAGCTGTACCAATTGTTAAATTCAAGGTAAAGCATTGAAGTTCCAAAGTCTATTCTATTCTGTTAGTTTATATGACTTAACTTTTTTTGTTTTTGTTTTGGAAATATTGGGGACTGAATTCAGGGCCTTCACACTGACCTACATCTTCACCTCCACCCCTTTTATTTTGAGACTTGGTTTTACTAAATCTTTAAGTTACCCAGCCTGGGCTTGAACTTATGATCCTCTCATCTCAGCTCCTAGAGTTCTGGGATTGGAAATGTATACTGTTATATCATATATCTGCTTTATATGACTGAATTTTTTTCTGCTTATTCATCCTTATGTGTTCATGATCTATTACAATTGTCCCCAACGAAGAAAATACTAACACTAGGTACTGTAAATCACAAGATCACTACAAATTCCTGTCTGATGTCAGCCAGGTGGCTTCTGCTGTCTCGCTATGTGAGGTTTACACCACTTTTCAAATGTCTTTGAGTACCTAAAGTGGGGAAAAATGACAATGTCACTAACACAGAAGCACAAAATAAACCCTTATCCTACCTCGCCTGTGACATAACTGTCATCTGTGCTTTGACCATAGCTGTTAATTTCATCTGTGACTCCTTAGATTCCAGCTGCGCAAAAGGAACTGGAGTTCATTAACATCCATTTCTCAGTTCCAGCAACTGCCAACGTGCAAGCTGTCCCTGCAATTAAGGAAGTGCAAAGTGATGCCCCACAGAGAGGAGAGGAATGCAGTCCTAAGCTCCTCCAGTGAAGCATTTTCTCCACAATGCTTCCCAGAAAAGCTCCAGCCAGGGCCATGACCAGACCACGCACTGTTATAAACAGATGAGAGTGTATTTGTACTAGGCCTCTAGATATTCACTACATGAAAGAACTGCCCCCCTGACCATACTAGATTCTAGATTCAGTCCAGATTCCATACACTGTCAATAACCACTAGAGTAAGTCTTATAGTCAAGAAGTCTGAAGTTTCTTGGGAATGATCAGGCATAGCAAGGCTACCAGGCTGTACTTTTGAATTCCCTTCATTATAAATTCCAGTAGGCCCCAAGCAACTATATTTCTGCTTCTCAATGCACTCTCATAACTGAACTGTAAATTTCTTAGCACTTGAAGTAATTCCCTTTTTTTCTTTCAGCATGAGGAAATATGAATTCCATGCACAATTATTGCAGTGTTTATTCAAAAAGTCATTCATTTTATGTCTTCCTGGAAAACAAGGCAATTTTATTAAATGCTACACTCAGACCCTTCTGACAGCATATTTACATGTCCTTAATTTTAATACCTCTCTAGGTTTTTGGGGGAAAACATAAGAACCTGAGTTTAGCTCATTGTCATTAATGACTCATTTTGCAACCTTATTTAAATTAAATATTAACAAGCAAATCCAAAGTTGTGCCTCCTCAAGGCTGGTGTTGTCAGAAGCTGCTTGGATTTTATGAAATCAGTACAGAAATGGGGACTCAGTCTTACATCTTTAAATGAAATCTCTGCAATGCTACTGTCTTGAACTGAGCTCTGAACTCTTCCCTAGACCTCAGCAGACCATACCTGACCAGAAGGGTGTCCCTTGGGCCAGTGTCCCATGAATAAACTGAACTCCTAATTGAGCTGGTTTCCCACCAAAAAAAAAAAATGAAGAAGAAGATCCCCCAGTTTCCAATTGGAAGGGGCCCATCAGGCCAAGCTGGCACAAGTCCCCTCTGCTTTTCAACTCCAAAAGGAAAGTAACTGTTCCTTGCTCTTCAGATGTTTTCCTGGCTGTACAGCCCAGCTCCTTTATTTGCAGTACCTCCTCTGCTTCATAGATGAGATATTGCTGATTCATGCATCACTAATCAAAGCCAATGAGATCTTACAGCACAAATCCCAAACAATTCACCTGCTCACTAGCTCTGTTCCAACCCCTCACAGTCACTCACTACCCTCACTTCGTCCATCCTTACCTCCCCCTCTGTGGACACACACACACACGCACGTGTCCCCTATTATACGAGACACTGAAGTCAGCTGAAGAAGAAAACTGAGTGCAGACACTGAACTGGTTGTTTCTTCCTTTCACCTTCCTTCCATCTCTGTCATGTCTTTCAATTACCTATTGTGCATAATTGATGCAAAACACAACATGCTGTTTTATGGAGAAAAACACAAAACACCATAGACCCCATTCATTGTCTGTGGACAGAAACATCACAAAGGAAAATAGAAACAGCTTGTCTACACAAGGCACCTGTGTCCACTGAAGGAATGGGCACAGGGAACCCATAATTATAAGAAATACTATGGAGGAAGAGATATCAAAGTCAAACCAATAGACAAAAGATAAATCCTTCAGTTAAACCGCCCATTCAACATGATAGAGAAAACCTAAAACAATCCATAGGTCCAAACAATGAAAAATGTTTAATTTGGTAGTCAACATTAAAGCAACTCTGAAGTAGCATTTTATATCTGTAAAACTAATTTTAAAAATCTATTCTAAATACAAGTGAAGCTTAGCTAGAAGACTAAGTTTACTACACAAGAAACCAGTATAAACTTCCAAAAAAAACCACAACACATAAAACTGTATCTAGATTATTAAAACAGATTATTGAGGCTGGGTGTGGTGGCTCATGACTGTAATCCCAGCACTCGGGAGGCAGAGACAGGAGGATTGCTGAGTTTGAGGCTTGCCTGGGCTACATAGTGAGCTCAGGGCCAGACTAAACTACAAAGCAACACCCTGCCTCAAAGCAAACAAATAAACAAAACCAGACTATTGAATACAGTAATGTAGCTGACCAATATTAAATTCTAAGGAAATAATTCAGTAGAAGCAGGGATGTAACATGCTTCCTTTGGAATTATTTATGTAACACTGAAAATGTATATAACTATCAGAAAATAATGTAACAGAATCAAAACTGTCTTAGAAGTTGCCTGTTGACAATTTATTCATAGTAATGGGACAAAAATATGTAAATCAAATTGATGTCTAATAAAAGAAATCATGTAAATAATATTAGTGAAAATATGGCATAGTGTTTTAAATAATAATTTTAATTAGTATTCAAAATCTGAAAGTGACGAGTTACCTTAACCAAAAAGATGGGACTATAAATAAATTATAGTGTGGAATTTTTTCCCTTTAAGTTTTCATTTTCTTTAAATGTCTCATTTAAAATTTGAAAAGTAAAGATCAATTGTATGTAAAGGCCAGTCTTTAAGCTCTCTGCAAGCACCTTCCAGCCAAAGCAAGCTCGTGGTGTGTCTATTGATTTTAAGACATAAAAATGTTCTTCCTTGACTCGTTTCCTCTGTTTTCTGAGTGCCAGTACCTTTGAGAACAGTTTTGGTTAAATGGCTGTTTTTGCCTTTCCTACAATTGACCCATAAAAACTGCCTGCATGATCTCCACAAAGTGACTTGATCCAGACGGACACCTTGACCATGGAGTCCATGAGGGTAAAGACTGTAGCGCCATCAGAGCAGGGCTGTGTCCACCATGCTGTCTGGAGAGGAACTGTACACCCAGTTACTCGACTTGATGTTAACCTGGTAAGACTTTTGAGTATGCTGGTTGAGGTACCTCATTTTTTTCTGGTAACCTCAAACTTTTTGTTTGAAGACTTCTAATTAGCACTGGCAAGGAACTAGGAATGAGCAAGATGGAGCCTGATCAGGAAAATGTCCAAAGGAGAACTGTGCAGTTTCTGGGCTGACAATTCCACTTGGTTGTTTCTCTTTGAGAATTAACTCTTCCATTCTCTTTTCTGTCATCCCCTTCTTTTATGTCTAGATTTTATTTTCCCATCTAAGAAAAAGTTCATAGTTTTAATTTCAAATTACTGTATCAGGAAATTCTTGAACATACCCTAACTAAATAGAGCTGAGAGATGGAAGAAAGGAAAGGGAGAAGATGAGAAGAAAATATAGAAAGAATTGAGATCTATGCACATATGCCAACTCCCCAGGATAAATGTAATAATTATGTACTGCACACATGTACTAACAGAAATGAAAATTTTGATTTAAAAAATACTATATGACAAGGAAGATGAGTTAAGGATTGGTGGGAATTTGTTGGACACAGGTAAATCCTTTTTTCCATTGAACACACCAAGGAAAAGGAAATCTGCCAGCTAAAAGCTGTGAGGTACAACTTATATGCTAAGATGTATTTTCTATGCCTCACATGGTTCAAAGAACTTTAAAACATCACTGTGTGTGTGTGTGTGTGTGTGTGTGTGTGTGTGTGTGTACCAAAACATTGATTCAGGAAGCTCCTGAAATTCAAAAGTTTCAGGGAACAAACACAGAAAAGTCATGATGCCCCTCAGCAGGTGCCACAGCAGAAAGGGGTTACCAGCCAGGTCTGGCACTCTCATGCCCATTCAGGGTCCGCTAATGACCAGGGCACTCTTCCCGGCTGACGTGAAGTCTCAGCATGCATTCTGGCAGCCATGGCAGCCAGGGGGTGGGCAAGATGCGAGCCGGCCATCCTGTGCCAAAGGCTGGCTGCCTGGGCACCCGTGGAGCAGACAGGATGACTGAAGTCTGTTGAAGCCAAATAAGAGAAGGGAAGCACAACTTTTTATTTTCAGGACTGGAGACTGAACCCAGGGCTTCGCACTGAGCTACATCCCCAGTCCTCTTTTGCTTTTTTTTACTATGTTGGCCAGGACAGGTTCAAACCTGCAGTCTTTCTCTCTCAGTTTCCCAGGGTGCTAGGGTACACATGTGCACCATGCCCAGCTAGAAATATGACTTCCTTAATCGAAAAATAATTTTAAAATTCTTCAGGATTACCAATCATGCCATGAACTTTGTGTTCTACAAATAAAACAGGTGTGCACATTTCAGGCTATATTTATAAATAACCTATCTATCCCATCAATTTAATCAAACTTCATGTGTAATAGAAGAAAGGCTTATTTATTCTTAAATTTAATTCATGATAGTCTAAAGCTTCTTAGAAAAATTACTATTAAACTGTACAAGCATTAAAACTTTCAGCATACATGTTTGGTCCTCTCCTCTCGATTGGTCCCGATTCTGTCATGACATCCCCCTTGGGGATGGTCACCACATGCTTGCTTTGTAACTCCTATCTCAGAATCAGGACTCTTCCCATAGGTCTATTGTTAGCTTTGTCACTTCTCAAGATACCCTAGGGATCAGCCATACAAAAGTATGTGCAACTCTTGCTCACCCCATTCCTGCTGCTATAACAAAATGCCTTAGACTGTATTTCTAATCAAATACATTTACATTCTGGATATATTTTGGAGCCCAAGCCAACAAATCTGGGGTATGAAAGAAGACAATACATCAACAGTGACTACAGGGTCAGAGGAACAAAATAAACTTGCTAAGTACTAACATTTGAGGTTCTCTCAATGTGCGTCTTTTGCTCAATGATAAGATCATGTTTGTGTTATAAGGCAAAGGACGATGAAAATTATTATAAGGTGTATATTTCCTTTTCCTTTTCTCCACAGTCACCAAACTCTGAAGATGCTTTCTGAGTGATATGTTAAAAGTCTCTAGCACCCTTACTCTGTCACTTTGCTCCACTTACGCCCCAAGGACTTTGATCCTAGAATAATGTAGTAAGCAGCCTCCTCTTTGGTCTCCACCAACTGGTCTTTGATGCCTCTCATCTCTCCCATACTAACTGAATCACAACTCTGATGGTCCCCACTGTCATGTTCCAAGATGACCTTTATCTGCCTATTGAGTAAAGACCATCCACCTCTTGGGAAACAAGAATGTTTGTCTTTTAGTTTAGCTTTGGTTTTCCCCAAAGGCCACGTGGCACTGTTGGGACATGGTGGAACCTATATTTGGGGCCTAGAGAGAGGAAGTTAGGTCATTGGAGGGGTGCTTGAAGGAAATAGGGGGCACCACCTCCTCTTCTCCCTCTGAAGCTATGACCCAAAGTGAATCTTTCCTCATTTTAAGTTTATTTTTTCAGGTATTTACTCATCATGACAGAAATTTGAGTAAAGTATCCCCCATCCCATAGCTTACAACATGTTCCTTGTTTTTAAACTTCTACACTCTCTGTCTTTCCCTTAGTTGGTTTACACCACTCCTCTATCCAAATCTGCACTACTTTCAAACTCATTTCTCTCTGGCATCTCAAACAATCTTTAACAATCTTTTAAACTCTGTCCCTCCAAGGAAACCTTGAGCTTCACCTAGTAAAAGTCACTCCTTTCCTCCCCTACATATACACAACCCTTTAGGGCTGTACTTAACACACTGTTTTTTTGTTTGTTTGTTTTTGGTTACTGATGTATATGTTTCTGTATCTTCTTTTGGGTAATGACCTACTATATGTGAACGTATAAACCACAACTTCACAGTGCTTGGTGGAGTACTTCTCAAAAGAGGTCTGTGATAAATTTTCACAGTCTGTCTGAATAGTAAATTGCTGCTGCAAGGGAAAGTGGTCTTAGTATTGAGAAAAGATCTGCAAGATTTGTATTAGTCCTCACACATAAAAAATCCACCCACACACATTGTTTCTCCAAATGCATTTTCTTTTATAGGATGTTGTTATTATCAGAGGCTGCTTAGAATAAAACTATCAAAACAATGTACTTTAAAGGTCACATTCAGATGCTACCCATAAATATAAGCTTCTCTAGAGTAATATTTAGAAATCATTGTAAAATAAATTAAATGTTTTTGTTCCTCTGAGGCCAAGTACGTTTTCATTTTCTTGCACAAATAAAAATATATTGATTTTCCTTTTTCATTTCTGAGGAGAAAGCAACAACTCTTTAAGACACACTAGGCAAACTTTCTGTGCTGTAGAAGCTAGAGGTCTTAAGAGGAAAATTAGTAGCGTATCTCATAACTTAAGGATATCTTAAGGGAAAACCAACAAATGTTGTGATTTGGAAACTGGAAGCGAGCTAGTTATATTCTGCCTAATATCAGGAGCGCCTCCGGTACACACTTCTCTGCTGTATATTAATGTTATCAGTATAAATGTTTTTTTCTTACCAGATTGTTGCCTCTAGAGCCTTGCTGCAATCCTGTGTACTAAAATCACTGATATAGGGCTGAGTGTGCAGCTCAGTAGCAAAGAACCAGCTTAGCAAACACAAGGCACTGATTTCAACCACAAGCAAAAGAATAAATAAAATGCAACTACCGGTGTAGTTATATTTTTTCACTAGATTATAAATTCCCTGAAGGTTATAGGTCCTAAACCATCATACTGGCATATTTTTTTCCTTGAGATAGCAGGCTCCTGGAGGGATGGAACTGCTTTCTTTGTAATTTTCACAACTCGTATCCCAGAGCTTGCATGTATCATTCACTCAGTCCCCCAAAGACTCATGTGTTGAGGGATTTGTTCCCCAGTGGGGAAATATTCAAAAGTTGAGCCTGAAGGTGATTGGATCACATAAACACTAACCTCATCAAAAACATTCACCCACTGCAAAATCATAGCTGAACATTCTATTAGGAAGTGAAGCCTCGTTAGAGGAAGTAAGTCACTGCGGTGTGTGTGCTTTTCAAGGGGATATCCTGTTTCCAGCCCCCTCTTCTCCCTCTCTCTCTCCCTCTCTCTCTCCCTCTCCCTCTCCCTCTCTCTCTCTCTCTCTCTCTCTCTCTCTCTCTCTGGCAAATCCCCTGCTCTCAGCTTCCTAGATGTGGCAGGTTGAACTTTTTCTTTTTCTGCTCCATTTCCTTGCACTAGATGTTGTTTCTGCCTTGGAAACATTCATCCAACCATGGACCAAAACCCCTGAAGCCATGAGCCAAAATGAACCCTCTTCCTCTAAATTGTGTGTTAGGTGTTTTGCCTCCACAGCAGAAAACTAACCAGTACATCTTTCCTTCCTTCACTAGAAGTTTTGGGATATCAGATGTGGTGATGAAAGTTGTGTACTGTACAACTCATGGGTCCCATCTAATTGTGGCCTATGGAAATGATACCCACTGTGCTCATGCAGAGTGCACTTACACGTCTGTATTCAGGAGCAAGACCCAGGCTCCTTTATCCTAGGGTTCTACTACTCCAGGGAGAACCCAAAATCTGCCATTTCCAAAATAGTGGGAGAAGTCACATTATCCATATTCCCAAAAGAACCTAATTACGGTCACTTCATCCTAGTTCCACTGCTCAGGTCTGCAGGACAAGTCCTTTAAAGGAGTCTGGAAATATCTTTCTCACAACTTCACAGGAAGTAAATTTTAGTTTTACTATTTCTGTGTATTAAATATCACGTGCAATTTTGTGCAATTCTGTATGCTTTTTAAACATTTATATAACCTCTCTTGTGAAGAACTTGTTATAGTATCTTTTTTCATTGGCTTACAGCTCTAGAGGAGACCTTTGTTGGATGCTTGCATCGTAAATACATGGTGTGGAAGACTGTGCTGTCTATTCATTTTCAAAGAAACCTGCTAATAAACAGAAGCTAATCATTTTAATACAGTCTAGTTTCTTTATTTTCTTTTGTGAAGATATTCTCTTATGCTTTCTAGAAGCTCTACTTTTCAAATTAAAGCTTTGATTCATACCAGAGCAAATTTTGTGTATACATGTTGGAAATAAGGTTCTACTTTTTCAGTGGAAAAAATAGATACCTTGTGGGCACAGGACCAATATTCAAAAGACCATTTTACATATGTGAGTCTACTTGTGGACTGTTTTTTTCAGTGTTCTTTACATCTGTGTTTGCACCAATACCATATTGTCTAAATTACTGAAGCATTAAAAAATAACACCTAATTGGGCCAAAGGGTTAGCTCGGAGGTTCCAGCGCCTGCCTCACAAGCGCAAGGTCCTGAGTTCAATCCTTGGAAACCACATATAATGTTGGGTGTGGAGACTCACGCCTACCAACAATCAATACCACACACCACAGTGCCAGGGGTGGTGGCTCACGCCTGAAATCCCAGCACTCGGGAGGCAGAGACAGGCGGATTGCTGAGTTCCAGGCTTGCCTGGGCTACAGAGTGAGCTCAGAGCCAGCCTGAACTACAAAGTGAGACCCTGTCTCAAAAAAAAAAAATACCTAATTGACCTTGTAAATGCTAAAGCTGTCTTCAAGATCATTATAGTGATTATTTTCCCTATGCACTTTAGTATAAATTGTAGAATATGACAATTCATGTATCTACATAAATCTTACTGAGATTTAATTTGATTTGCATTGAATGTGTAGATTTGGGAAGAATTATCACCCTAACAATATTGAGCTGCCCGTTCTATGAACATATTCTGCCTTAATTTCTAAAGTGTCTGTGAGGAACTTTTGTCTATTACTAACTTTGCTTCTGAGCGATTTCCATTGCCATTATAAACAGTCATTTTCATATATTATTTGTGGCTGCTGCTAGCACACAGAACATACAACTGACTTTATGTATTGATTTTGAATTCAGTGTGCTTTCTACACTTGATCTTAGCCAAAAGGCCAAGAAACGATTCCATGTGCTCTCTAAATTCACTTGTTAATGCCAAATTTATTTGTAGACTTTTGAGAATCATCTACTTCCACATACACAATGCCCTCTGGACACCAGACCACAGAGACAGGCCATATACAGATAACCCCACGATAGGCCTACCTCAGCTCCTAGATCAAGTCCAACATCAAATGCCAGCCACATGTGCAAGGCATCATGGATATGCCGGATCAACAGTGCCCCCTGGTGACTTCAGTCTTATCTGACATCACACAGAACAAAACACCTGCCCAGTTCACTGCTTCTCCTTGGCTTCAGATGGTATAATGATAGTTGTTTCAAACCACTCAGTTTTAGGTAGTTTCTTAACTCAGTAATATAAAATTAAAAATTAATATATAGAAAGACTCATTCACATTTGAATTCACTGCAAGAAGTAGTATCGGTTGTGTAAAAGTTTGCGATTAAACCAATTACTGGAAAATGTAATAAACATCTTCATATTCTTGCTTCATTGGGCTTCCTATTGCATTTGTGACCATTTTCTCTTTGAAAAAACATGCTTTCACATCGTTCAAAATCTAGAACATTTTAGGGCTGGGGATTTAGCTCAAGTGGTACCGCACTTACCTTGGAAGCACAAGGCCCTAAGTTCAATTCCCCAGTACTGCCAAAAAAAAAAAAAAAACCCTAGAACATTTTAAATGGTGCTAAAGGTGAAAAGTCTCCTCTCCAGTTTTTCTCCACAACTAGCCAATCTTAGTCCCACTGCTGCTGGGTAAAAATCATCATTTTTAGGTGTCTTTCCAGAATATCTACATGCACACATTCTTTATGTATATGTATATAGTTACACATATACAGGCATACATGTTTTCTCCTTTTAATGTATGTATGTATGTATGTATGTATGTATGTATGTATGTATATATGTATGTATTGAGACAGGGTCTTGCTTTGTAATTCAGACTGGCCCTGAAATCACTATGTAGCTCAAGCAAGCCCTTGAACTTACAGCAATCCTCCTGCCTCTGTTTCCTGAATGCTAGGATTACAGTGTGGGCCACTATGCCCAGCATTGTGGTATGTGGTACTGATTGCTGGTGGCGTGAGTCACCACGCCCAGCATTGTATGTGGTTACCAGGATCGAACCCAGGACCTTGAGTTTGCTAGACAGGTGCTGGAACCACTGAGCTAAATCTCCAGCCTCCTCCTTTTTATTTTTTAAAGCAAAACTTACATCTCACACATACTATTGTGTCTCCTTGGTTTGTTTGTTTGTTTGTTTGTTTGTTTGCTTGCTTGTTTGTTCCAATTGATAGTCTATTCTGGGGATTTTTTTAAATGCAGGGAATTTGAATTTCAAAACATTTCCTTTAAAAAGATTTTTTTTTTACCATGTTGCTAGTTTTAGATTGAAATGCTCTATGTTCCAGTAAAACTTTTCTAAACAGCCTACAGAAAGATGGAAAATATAGAACACAGGTGGCTCTTTCCTCTCTAAATTCATAAATGACCAAATATGCCCATTTTGTCAGTGTCCCTTATGGGAAGAAGAAACAAGTAGATCATAGATGGACATTTCCCCATTTTTACCTCTACCAAATATTTTGCTTCTGAATGTCTCATAAGTCAAAAGCCATTAGAAACAGTGCTAAACACAAGTTTCAGACAGAAACATATGCCAAGATGCACATATATAAATTATATATGCATTTAAAAACACCAACCCTCCACAATAAGATCAAACAATATGGAACAATTCACACACATAGAAAAAGAATCAAACTAACTAACAAATATTAAAAGCTGTTCAGTTTTAACAGTTTAAAAAATACAGGTGAGAAAAAAATTTTAAATTATACTAGTTAGTGTAAGAATAAAGGAAATGTGGTCCTATATATTGCTATTGGGCTTTTAGGAGTAGAATTCAGCAGCATTTGCCACAATTTAAAATGTTTCCTTTTAGCTTAGAGATTTGTGCTTAGAAATCTCTCCAACCTATATGTACAATCTGCCAAATATATATAAAATATATATTAATTATATAATATATAATATATTAATATATATTATATAATTATATTATAATATAATTATATAATTATATTATATAATATATATTATAATTATATATTATACACACTCCAGGGAAAGAAAAACTTGTACAAATATTTTAATACTGAAATTTTTGAGTCAGCATGAGATTAATGGAAGTTACCTTTGGCCTCTGCAATTCTAAGGGGTGCTCAAAATGGTGGCCATTGGCTTCTAGTAATTATTAGTGCAGTGAACTACCACGTTTAAGTAACCTCAGTCGCTGAGATGGCCACACACACATTTTCAATTTATTCTCTCAGGCCAGGAGTACAGTAGTACAGTAGGTTTTCTGTGATATTCAGTATCCTCAAAGGCCCCCTTTATGAGGATAATACCATCTGTTGAAAAAAGAATCATACTGTTTTTTGTGTCCCAGTGTATACATTTTTTGGCAGATTCTACATATTTATTAAAAAAAGTACAATCAGATACTTGTTCCTGTTACTTAACTGAATCATTTGGTAAAATATTTGGCGAAATAGTATATATGTACTTCATTATTTGATCATTTTAAATGAGATAAATAATATATGGCCTAGCACATAGTAAGTTCAAGTGAACAGATCAATGGCATATTGATTTTATCATTGCTATTTCATTATACAGATATTTGTGTATTCCTATAAATAATTCATAAATAAAATGCCCACCAGTGGCAATGTATTATGTAAATATACATACACATGCACGTTTATCTCCAAGACAATATGTGCAAAGCAGTATACTCATGAAATATTTATTAACTGCATTTACTTAACTGTGTGTACGTGTATGAGTGTGTCTGTAAAGCAAAAAACAGAAAATGAATGCACACTTCGCGAGTATAAAGATCTCAAAAGGCACAAAACTAGTATCAGTGCCCTGAGTGTTGAAGTAAAATGAAGAAATGAATAGGAGCTTAGAGTTTCACTGCTTTCTTCACTGCTTGAGCTCCCTGCTCTCTCAGCAGAGAAGAAAAGCAACAGGCTCCCTGTGAAATCAGGGCCCTCTCCTCACACAAGCACAACAGCTGGGCACTGGGTTCAGTCACCCTAACCGATTCATTAAATCTGGTTTTTCAGATTAGAAATGACAGGAGATCATTCATAATCTGTATTTTACATACCATTTAGGATGAAAGAAATTTTCATTTTTTTTTTTTTAATGAGGGCTCTGGACATGAGCTTAAGTTTCTGTTTTGGAAAATTATCTTCTTCCTAACTCTGGCAGATTAATGAAGCAGTTCTGAGGGTAATTATTTCATCATATTCTGATTAAGGAACTCCTTATTTGAGAAACCTATAAAATTTTTAAGTTCTTCAATTAATACCATACACACAAATTATGAACGATATGCTGACACCACAGAACTTTCTAGAAGGGTCGCCTGTCTAGGTGGTGCTCACACCCATTCCTAGACTCCTGTCCTTGAGTCAGTCTCCCGCCGCCTTCCCTGTAGCCCTTACCAAAGAGCTTTGGTCGACTTGAAAGCGCTACCACACTTCTGCCTTATTAAGAATACTGTAGGGCTGGAGGGTTAGCTCAGTGGTTCCGGCACCTGCCTCACAAGCGCAAGGTCCTGAGTTCGATCCCTGGTAACCACATACAATGCTGGGTGTGGAGACTCACGCCCACCAGTAATCAATACCACATACCACAGTGCCAGGCATGGTGTCTCATGCCTGTAATCCCAGCACTCGGGAGGCAGAGACAGGAGGATTGCTGAGTTCGAGGCTTGCCTGGACTACATAGTGAGCTCAGGGCCAGCCTGAACTACAAAGCGAGACCCTGTCTCAAAAAGGAAAAAAAAAAAAAAAAATACTAGGCCACGACCAGGATTCCAAATAGATCCCCATGGAGAACAATTACAGAAGGCTTCTGTCCACTTTTCTGCTAGTAGGTAGAACACCAGCCTTCTACTCTAACTTGAGATATGGAAAATACTTTAAAACAGATAGTCTTTTAAACTAACGAGAGCAGACAAAGTATAGGAAAAGAAAAATTTACCAAAATGACCATCTATGAGTGAGGTGAGTTTTGGACCGAGAAACAAGTGAATCTGGTACCATTTTTAAAAAATTGCCCATTACAAGTTGTTATAAAATCATTAACATTAACAATGTTTTTAGCAACATCTAAGATGCATTGAGTACCACACTCTGTGCTCGGTTTGCTCTTCAGGCAACGACCTGGAGTGTAAGAGTTAGGGAAGGGGCTGGGAATTTAGCTCAGTGGTTCCAGCGTCTGCCTTGCAAGCACAAGGTCTCCAGTTCGATCCCCAGCAGCACATATCACAATGCCGGGCGTGGTGGCTCACCCCTGTAATCCAAGCACTTGGGAGGCAGAGGCAGGAGGATTGCTGAGTTCAAGGTTTGCCTGAGGTACACAGTGAGCTCAGGGCCAACCTGCAAAGCGAGACACAAGAACAAGGAAGGAAGGAAGGAAGGAAGGAAGGAAGGAAGGAAGGAAGGAAGGAAGGAAGGAAGAAAGGAAGGAAG
>PVIC010030456.1:0-21901 GCA_004025085.1 Thryonomys swinderianus
CCCCTCAGGAACTGGTTTCACAGCCACCACACCCTGCTCAGGACCTTTATACTTCGGGGGACCCAGACTTCTCTCTTCTCTCATGGCCTCACCCACAGGTTTCCTCCCTCCCCTCAGGTCTGTGCATTCTAAACACTTTGACTCAAAACGCTGAATTTAAGTGATTCCTTCACAAACACACAGGACAAACCAAACTGGTTACTTTTAACAAACAACAGCACCTTCTCAGTAAATAGGGCAAAAGGATTAAACATCCCTGCTGCCACCAATAAGTCCAGTAATTGTGTACACATCTGAGCAGACTACCCTCAGGCATATAAATCCTAAATATATCAACCCAGATTCCTTAGACCCTTCAATATCTATAGAAACCTAACTCCTTTTCCAGTTAATTGCTACTATCTCTCCCCTAGTGTTAGCCCATCCTCTCACAGATGAAAACTCTCCCAACTAGCTGCCTGTCTCTCCCAGTATTAACCCAACCTCACTCACATGTGATAAACTAGTCTTTTCCCAGCTAGCTGCTGGAATCTCCTGAATTTAGCCCCTGTTAATTCCTTTCAAAAGTCTGTTTTGCTGGGTGTGGTGGCTCACACCTGTAATCCCAGCACTCGGGACGCAGAGACAGGAGGATTGCTGAGTTCGAGGCTTGCCTGGGCCACATAGTGAGTTCAGAGCCAGCCTGAACTACAAAGTGAAACCCTGTCTCAAAAAAAAAAAAATAAGTCTGTTTTGACAAGTGGATTCCTTATAATATTCAGACCCTCTCACCCTCACTCTGTTAACTTTTCTTGGCTTAGTTTTGTTAGTAATCAGCATCAGTGCCTTTACCATCAATATATCTGAATCCGTAAGTTGTTGTTTTTCCCCACTGCAATGGAGACTAAAGAAAGGATCTTATTTACTGCTTCGGGGCAGAGTAATGTCTGGGTCATAATTCAGGTAACTCATAAATTTTTACTGAAGGAAAGTTCGTCATTACAGCTCCTCAGAGGTAGTATTACTGTCCTACTTCTATAAATAAGGAGGTGAGCATCCAAAGTATTAGAAACAGCTAAATTAAATAAAAATTAATATGTAGTCAGAGAGGGATTGGATTCTTGAGGAAGTCAGTACCCCAAAAAATAAGACATAATTGTGGCTGGAGACAAATCTGAAGAGCCAGGTCTCACGACAGAGTCAAAATAGGCCTTTGAGATAAACAGCAACTTGGATTACACTGTAATTAGCACTACCTGGGCCCAGGTAGGTGTGAGACATATAGGTGGGTGGCCAGAACATCTGGACAGACCCAACTGTCTTCATTTCTCAAAAATACCTTTGTTCTCTCCATATTTCCTTGCTCTGTCACTCACTTCCCTATTGAATCAATATGAACTAAATGGCTATTCCTGCAATCCTATAGGTTGATTGTAGTTTGACTCGTGTTATTCTTACATTTCAATTATGCTATATAAAATACTTTTGACAAGGTGCCTCATTGACCACCCATTCAGGACTCCTCCTGGAAACCCAAGAACTGTTCTCCTTATGTCCAGTAAAACTCTCCTAACTTCTTCCTTTAGTTTGTAATTTCATTCCTTGATGTTGAAGAAAGTATGCTATTAGCAGTTTCCACATCCAGGTCCCCCAACTTACAGGCTACCCACCCCAGGCAGGCAAAAGACCCCATGAGTTTTGTTTTGTTTTGTTTTTTTGAGACAGGGTCTCGCTTTGTAGTTCAGGCTGGCCCTGAGCTCACTATGTAGCCCAGGCAAACCGCTGCGAACTCAGCAAACCTCTTGTTTCTGCCTCCCGAGCGCCGGGATTACAGGCGTGTGCCACCACGCCCGGCACTGTGGTATGTGGTACTGATTGCTGGTGGGCGTGAGTCACCAAACCCAGCATTCTATGTGGTTACCGGGATCGAACTCAGGACCTTGCGCTTGCGAGGCAGGCGCCGGAATCACTGAGCTAAATCTCTGCCCCCCCCCCCCCCCATGAGTTTTTAAGTGACAAAATCAGAGTGGCACTGTAGAGCTGAAAATGGGAAGCTTAGCTACCTTTTATAAACTGTGTGACCTGCAGTTTCATCAGCAAAATTCTGTCTGCTAAGTCGCAGTTCCAACCACAATGAAGCCACTCAGTAAAAGGTGGTTACCCTATCGTAACCTCGTTTCCCTTCGGACCAAAGGTAAGGAATCGATCAATGCAGAAAGGAAGCTTCAGGGTGTGTAAGTCCCCTGGTCAGCCTACTGGGCGCTCAGAGCCTCTTAGTCCAGCTTAGGCTCACAGGCCGCCGCTCCCCACTCTCAAATCTTTAGGTCTTGATCCTGCACTTATACTGCACCCCTATCATGATTTCGGAGCGCGAAAGAATGTTCCTTTGCGGCCCCCGTAGGTGCGGGAGCCCGGCCGTGAGTTCCTATTGGCTGGGTGTGTTTGGCGCCAAAGCACGGAGTAAAAGCGGAGACCAAGCGCTGGAGTTGTGGGCGGGTGAACTACGTGAGCTCGGAAGCTAAGCGCCCAGTGACTGGCGTGAGAACTGGCGGTGCACGAGGCCGCGGGGCCGGGACGCGTTCGGCATGTTTTGTGAGAAAGCTATGGAACTAGTCCGCGAGCTGCACCGCGCGCCCGAAGGACAGCTACCCGCTTTCAACGTGAGGCGGCAACCTGGCTCCTGGGGTCAGGTGGAAGGCGTGGCCGGGGCGGAGAGAACTGGGCCGGGCTTAGGTGTGGCCTAGTTTGGGGGCGGGGTCGTCGGCGGTGCTGGGTTTAGGGTGACAAATTTGTGTCACCACACCCATCCAAGGGTCACTTTTCAGGCCCGATGCTCATAAAGATATAAAAGTCTGTAATAGCCAGGCGTTGTGGCTCACGCCTGTAATCCTATTACTCGGGAGGCCGAGGCAGGCGGATTGCTGAGTTCGAGGCTTGCCTGGGCTACATAGTGAGCTCAGGGCCAGCCTGAACTACAAAGTGAGACCCTGTCTCAAAAAAACAAAACAAAAAGTCTGTAATCCCAGTATTGCAAAGAATATATATAGCGAAAATTATATAGTATTTCTCTAGATAACTGACAGTTACTGTGTAACATTTATGAATTTAGCATTTTACAACAGAACATGTCTCAAAAATTTAGTTCAAAATTGGCAGTAGATGCCGGGGATTTAGCTCAGTGGTACCGTGCCTGCATTGCAAGGGCAAGATCCTGAGTTGGATCCCCAGTACCGGGAAGAGGGGAAGGAGTTGATAATAGGAAAACTCCCATGGCCTTTTTCTTTTTCTTTTCCCTTTCCTCTCTTTTTTAAAATTTTATTTTATTTTGTGTGTGTGTGTGTGTGTGTGTGTGTGTGTGGTTTGAACCAGGTCCTGCTATGTAGTTTGAACTCACTCTGTAGCTGACTGGCTTTGAACTTACTGCTATCCTACTGCCTCACCCGCCCAGTGCTGGGATTTGAAGCATGCAGCAGGCTTGGCTTTTTTATTCTTTTTTTTTGAGACAGGGTCTCGCTTTGTGGTTCGGGCTGGCCCTTAGCTCACTATGTAGCCCAGGAAAGCCTTGAACTCCACAGTCCTCCTGCCTCTGCCTCCCAAGTGCTCGGATTACAGGTGTGAGCCACCACGCCCAGTTTGACCTTTTTATTCTTGCAGTACACACTAAAAACACAACAAAACAAAACAAAAAAACCGGACATGGTGGTACTTGCCTGTGACCCCCAAGCACTTGGAAGGCTGAGGCAAGAGGATGGGATTGTTTTCCACAGGACTCTGCCATTTTACATTCCTTTCCAACACGTTATAACCAGCCTAATAGTGTGAAAGGGCTGTTGCTTTTTCATAAGGTATATAAATCAAAGATGCATCTAATGCAAATAAAATATTATCTCAGAATTGGTAAAGGAAAAGAATGAAGGTATATTAATATCAATTTATGTGTTTTAGGAGGATGGAATCAGACAAGTTCTGGAGGAAATGAAAGCTTTATATGAGCAAAACCAGTCTGATGTGTAAGTTTTGATGAGAGGTATTTTAAAACAATTTCAGAAATAAGATGTTGAAATTGGATAACCTTGCATTAGGCTTTGGAACTAATTTTTTTTTTTTCTCTCTGAACCGTGATCATACTTAGGCTGGACAAATTAGCACAGGACTAGAACTGTAGGAATTTGTGTTGATTGTTGCTTTATTGTGTGATGCTGAAATAGTACTTGCCACATGGTAAATGCTTAATGAACATTTGTGATTTGACCAATACCAGTTGAGAAGAATTAAGTAGATCTAAAGATGAAACATGAGTAAAAACCCTGTCAAAATGAAACATCAAAGTCTAGTTTGTTTTCTTTAACTGACACCTCTTGTATTTGTCTAGGGAAAATGGACAGTTTTTTTTTTTTTTTTTTTTGCTTTTTGAGACAGGGTCTCGCTTTGTAGTTCAGGCTGGCCCTGAGCTCACTATGGTGCCCAGGCAAGCCGCCGCGAACTCAGCAATCCTCCAGTCTCGGCCTCCAGAGTGCTGGGATTACAGGCGTGAGCCACCACGTCCGGCATTGTGGTATGTGGTGTTGATTGTTGGTGGGCGTGTCTCCACACCCAGCATTATATGTGGTTATGGGGGATCGAACTCAGGACCTTGCGCTTGCGAGGCAGGCGCCGGAACCACTGAGCTAACCCTCCGGCCCCAAAATGGACAGTTTTTAAACTTAGCAGGAACTGCATGATTTATGATGGTCAAATTTGTCTCACAGGAACTCCTGTCACAAAAGGCTCCTGCTGTTTTGCAGTCAAGAGTGCACTGTAGCTTCCTTATTCAGAGCAAGCATTGAAACTGGTATAGTGGAAAATCTGGGACAGACTTACAGGTCCCAGTGACATGGTAGATAGAGTAAGACCCAGAAGAGTGCCAAGTGTTGGATCTGAGATCAGGATCTGAACTTGAGAGATCATGAGGTTTCATCCGTGGCCTTGATAGAATGTTTTTGAGTTACTTTGATATGGAAATCAAGAGCATACGAATAAGATTTGTAGGGCTCACAAGATGTTAGATGTATTTTCCAGCTCCTGTGTAGAAGAGTAGGTACCAAAAAGATCTTTGCAGACGGGGTAAGAAATGAGACCTCAGCAGGTTTGTAACATGTGTAAAAGATAGGTGGTCCTGGACCAGTTCTCTGAGTCTTTCATTGATTCAGCAAACACTCATTGAGCAGGTAGGGCTGACAAAGAGGTCTGGTATTCTTGTGGTAAATGCCATAGTCCAGATTCCTGTCTTGTGGCCCTTACAGTCTTCTGTAGGAGAAAGATAGTAAATGCAGTAAAAAGATGGTGAAGGCTGCAGATTGCTTTGGGTGAGTAATGAAGATACCACTTGGATTGAGGAATCAGGAGTGTTCTGTCCAGGGAGAAGGCATTTTGGCAGTGACCTAAAAAGCAGGTTTGACTGAGATAGTGATTGTGGCAGAGAGCATTCTAGGCAGAGGGAACAACATATCCAGAGGTCCTGGGCATGAAAGAAGGCAGCATGGCTGGAACTTAGCAAGGGACAAGGAAGCAGTGGCTCTAGGTGAGACATTCAGGTGTGGGTAGCTCATTTATATCATAAGAGACGTTCAGGTGAAGTAGCTCGTTTATATTGTAAGAAATTGTCCTGGATGCTATGTGCATGGCTCCCAGAGCAGCTGAGAAGAGAAAGGCATGCTGGTCATACAGCTGATGTTGAGGCGACATGAGTGGGTATAAGATGAACAGACAAAAGGCATGTTCTGGAGGTGCCTTAGAGGCCTTGGCCTGTAAGGGAATGGTTTTCCTCTATCTCTGTAATTTCACCATTTGAAGATTTATGACCTAAAATTCTGTTTCCTACCCTCCTAGTTTCCCCAAAGAGGCAGTTATTGTTATCAGTTTCTAGTTAAAATTATTTGTGAAAATAAATTGATTCCTTTTTAGTTGTTCATATATAAATGTGAATTTCTAAAATAAATTCTTTTTTTTTTTTTTTTTTTTTTAGACAGGGTCTCACTTTGTAACTCAGGCTGGCCCTGAACTCACTAGATAGGCCAGGCAAGCCTTGAACACAGCCATTCTCCTGCTTCTGCCTCCCGAGTGCTGGGATTACAGGTGTGAGCCATAATGCCCAGCACTGTAGTATGTGGTACTGATTGCTGGTGGGTGTGAGTAATCATGCCCAGCATTGTGGTATGCAGTTACCAGGATTGAACTTGGGACCTTGTGCTTGCAAAGCAGATGCTGGAACCACTGAACTAAAGTCCTGGCCCATGTAAAATAAATTTGTATGTTCTTTGTACAGTATGATGTTAGGTCAAATGTATTTTATTTGTACTCTTTTTTTTAAATTTTTATCTTTTGGACAGGGTCTCAAACTCAGGCTGTATGTAGCTCAGGCTGGTTTTAAACTCACAGTAATTCCCTTGCCTCAGCTTCCCAGGTGCTGAGATTACAGATGTGTGCATGAACACCATGCCTGGCTATTTGTACTCTTTCCTTATAACCAAGTGCATGATGTGAGCAATGTGGAGTATAAATCTGACCTTCATCGAGTGGCAGAAGTATATGGAACAGCTCTTAGGGGCGAAGGGTATAGCTTGTTAGTATGAGGGAGACCCTGGTTTTGACCCATGACACCTAGGTTTGATCTCTAGCACCATGAAAACAAAACAAAAACCCCATCTGATCTTGACAGTGTGATAAAATGGGATCTATTTCACCTATATTTTGTTTCCTACTCCCCTGTACTCAGTACTGAGGATCAAACCCAGGGCCTTGCTAGGGCTTGACAGATGCAGTACTGGGTAGTATCTGATCCCTGAACCGCATCCCAAGTCTTTTTTATTTTTAATTTTATTTTGAGGCAGGGTCTTGCTAAGTTGTCTAGACTGACTTCAAACTTGTGATCCTCCTGTCTCAGTCTTCCAGAGTGCTGGGATTACAGGCATGTGCCACATACCCAACTAATTTTTTTTACCTATACAGTACTGTATTTCCAGGGCCCAGTGAAGTGCTTGGCATGAAGAGGCACTATATTCATTTGATTTTCTTTCAAACGCCAAGATTTTTTTTTTGAGACAGGGTCTCACTTTGTAGTTAGGCTGGCTCTGAGCTCACTATGTAGTCTAGGCCAGCTTCGAACTCAGCAATCCTCCTGTCTCTGCCTCCGGAGTGCTGGGATCACAGGCGTGAGTCTCCATGCCCAGCACTGTGGTATGTGGTATTGATTGCTGGTGGGCATGAGTCACCACGCCCAGCATTGTATGTGGTTATCGGGATTGAACTCAGGACCTTGTACTTGCGAGGCAGGTGCTAGAACCACTGAGCTAAATCTCTGTCCCAGGAGGTGTACTTTTTATAGGGCAAACAAAAAATTTCTCCATCTCTGGGTGACCACTGAGGTATGGTACATGTACATAGTTGGTGATCACTAGATTTATTTATTTATTGGTATGGGGCATTGAACTCATGACCTTGCACTTGTGAGGCAGGTGCTGGAACCACTGAGCTAAATCCCTGCCTTCAGAACACATATTTTTTGAGGAACGAAGGAGCATTCTTACTCTATCTAAACTTACTTTATTTTAATAAGGACTCAGAAGAACTACTAAAAGAGAACAATATGACAGAAGACAGGGGCCTTCTGAATAGTACTGTTAAGTTTGTCTTTTATGCCAGAATGGTAAATGGATTCCAAAAAGTGAGTAAATACCATTTTTTCTTAGAACCAATGGAGTTAATCAGTGTGCAAAAACGCTAAGCACCAAATGGTTAAACAAAAGAAATCTTGTAGTATGATTTTAGGCAAGTTGTTTCACTTTTAACTTTATATCTTGCAGCATATTAAATCAAGCACTGATAAATTAACTGGCACTAATCATAAATGGATAAAAACAGACATGTGAGGTAGTACTTTCTGGCTTTGAAATTTTAGACTGAAATGTATGTAATTTGCTCTTTTGCTCTTTAAATGATCTTACAAGGAATGAGGCAAAGTCAGGTGGACGAGGTGATTTGATACCAACCATCAAATTTCGGCACTGCTCCCTGTTGAGAAATCGACGCTGTACTGTAGCATACCTGTAAGTTACTCAGTTTTTATTTGGAGTGGCAAGGAATCTAGGAGGGTTTTCTGTGTCATTTGTTTTTCCAGGTAAACGTGACAAATGGTAGATTTGTTTCTTTATAAAAATTCTAAGTTCTTTTACTTTTTCCATTTTTAAAACTTTATATGAAAACAAGTCAATTGCAATATTCATCAAAGGAGAGAGAATAACATAACAAGACTTAGGGAAGCCATCATATCTCTTTGAGTCTTTTATTTTCCTCTTGGGGTACTGGGGATTAAACCTAGAGTCTTGGCATGTTAGGCAGGTACTCTACCAGCAAGTCACATCCCTGGCCCTTAAATTATTCTTCCTTTTTTTTTTTTGAGACAATCTTCCTGCCTCTGCCTCCTGAGTGCTGGGATTATAGGTGTGAGCCATCATGTTTGGCTTTCTTTTTGTTTTGAGACAGATCTTGTGAAGTTGCCCAGACTGGCCTTGTACTTGGATCTTCATTATAAAAGCATGCACCACTGTGCCTGGCTGCTCTTAGGACTTTAATGTTTCTCCATATTTATTTCATGTTTTGTTTGGACTACACTTAGAGAAGTGAGCAGCATCTTTATCTGTCTAGTCCATGTTTGTGTTTACTCTGTTATCACAAGGGTGTTTGCTTACAGGGGGTTTTTTCTTTCAGGAGCCACATAAAGGCCAATATCCGTTCTGTGTTGTCTGTGAGTCTTGATGGGAATGACCTCTGCTCACCAGTGTTTTTATGCCACCTGTCCCTTCTGTATGCTTCCTAGGTATGATCGGCTGCTTCGCATCAGAGCCCTCAGGTGGGAATATGGCAGCGTTTTACCAAGTGCTTTACGATTTCACATGTCTGCTGAAGAAGTAAGTGAAGTACTGTTTGTTGGTCAGGGTAGTGAAAGCACTGAATTTCTGAGTTCTATAACTGCACTTACTGGTATTTTTCTTTTTAACATTTGCTCCTCAGCAGTGTTGACTTAAAATTTATTTCATCTATAATGTGATGAGAAGAATGTGTTGGGATGTAATTCTAAATGCTATGTGGAAAACTTTTGTCCTCTAACAGAATGTAATTGCATTATTTGTTAGTGATTTATCAATGGAATTAAAAAGCTGGCAAGTCAGGGTTAGAGACCCATGCCTATAATCCCAGCACTTGGGAGTCTGAGGTCAGCCTGGACTGTATAGTGAGACCTTGTCTCACAAAACCAAAAGAAAAAAAAAAACATAAAAATATTGGGATTTTTATTTGGGTGTTTTCCATAAAATGAGTATGTATAGCCACAGTTTTTTGTTTTCTGGAGATTGAACCCAGGGTCTTTGTATTGAGCTATATCCCCAGGCTCCTTTCTTTCTCTTTCTCTCTCTCTCTCTCCCTTCCTCCCTCCCTTCCTTCCTTTTTTCTTTTTCTGTTTCTTTTTGAGACAAGGTCTTGCTTTGTAGTTCAGGCTGGCCCAGAGCTCACTGTCTGGCCTGGGCTGGCCTTGAACTCCTAGTAACCTTCCTGCATCAACCTCCAAGTGTGAGGATTACACGTGTGCCACCACACCTTTCATGTTCTTTTGAGCGAAGATCTATTTATATGAATTGAACTTCAGGGGGGGTTCTCCATTGTATTACAGTGAGACAAACAGAATAATGTTTTTGAAATGGTAATAGTTATGATATGTTAGATCAGTATGTCTCATAATTTTGTAAATGCATAGTATCAGCCAAGCTCATCTATTAGATACCATAGTTTTTCTAAATTTTTTTTAGCTTTTTTTAAAAAATTGATTTTACTGGTACATTTTATATACACATCACAATCGACATTGAGAATCTGTACCAGTACCTGATAAGACTTAATTCTCCTTTTTTTTTTTTTTTTGAGACAGGGTCCTGCTTTATAGTTCAGGCTGGCTCTGAGCTCACTAAGTAGCCATGCAAGCCTCTAACTCACAACAGTCCTCCTGTCTCTGCCTCCCGATTGCTGGGATTACATGAGCCACCATGCCCGGTACTGTGGTATGTGGTACTTGCTGGTGGGCATGAGTCACCACACCCTGTATTGTTGTATGTGGTTACTAGAGATCGAACAGGTACCTTGCACTTGCTAGGCAAGCACTGCAGCCACGGAGCTAAATCTCTGGCCCCTAATCTCATTTTTTTTAGCTTTTTGAGACAGGGTCTTGCTTTATAGTTCAGGCTGGCTTTGAATTTACCATGTAGCCCAGGGAAACCTCAAACTTGCACCAATCTTCCTGCCTCTGCCTCCCAAGTGCTGGGATTACAGGCATGTGCCACCATGTGTGGTTTTAGACTTTGTGTTGGATCTTGTTTCTCTAAGGGTAAAACTTTTCTGTGATTAGTTAGTCAGGCCAGTTCCTGTTTTAGTTAAATACAACCATATGGTAAACAAAGAGTGGGTTTAGAGATTAAGTTAGTTGTTTGAGAACAGTGAAACCTGAAACACTTTCATGGAAGAATTTGTGAATTTCTGTGAAACTGGCAAATGTCTTCTTTCAACCCCAGTGTCTTATCTATAAAAAGGAATATAAGCTGAGTATAGTCCCAGGGTGGCTGAGGCAGGGAGATTATAAGTTGAGCTCAACTTGGGCAACTTAGTAAGACCCAGTCTTGAAATGAAAAATTTAGAAAAGGGATGGAGATGTAGCTCAGTGTGAAGGCCTGGGATTCAGTCCATAGAGCTACAAATACAGACATGTGCATGCACGCGCACACGCGCACACACACACACACACGCACGCACGCACACACACAGACAAAGTTTGGCCTCTTATTCTCAATAATGGCATTTTGGAAAAACTCAGGGTGAATATAAGAATTAATCCAGGGACATTCTACCAAGATCACAAACATATCTGGCAACTGCACCCACCATTTGGGACCAAATGTTTTCGGGCACCTGACAACTTGCAGGAGGTGCTGCCTCTCAGTGCCACTGTGCACATCTGTGTTGTCCAAGGGTGGTGCTGATGGTGAAAACCTGAGACTCAAATCAGCACCTGGGCTCACCCTGCCTCCGTGTTATTTATTAACACTCAGTTTCAGTTCCTCCTCAGTGAAAAGGAAGTAATAATAGTAGTTATAGGAATAATAAAATAGTGCATGTTAATATTTCAGCAGATTCGAGGTATGTCATAACGCAGTGTTAGTAAGGATATTGATGACATGGATGTTGTGGACTTACTGTGACAGTAAATGTGAAGAGCAGCACATCTGGAGCACAGGGATGAAAATAAAGTAAAGATCACTGTTCTTTCATGTTTAGAGAAACTGCTGCACACTAAAAGAATATAAGCGGCTGTGTGGATAATATACAAGAATTTTCTCTCTGATTTCAAACAGTAAAATCTTTCATGTTTTCTTTAGCTCTATTTTTTTTTTTTTTTGTTTTTTTGAGACAGGGTCTTGCTTTGTAGTTCAGGCTGGCCCTGAGCTCACTTTGTAGCCCAGGCAAGCCTCGAACTCAGCAATCCTCCTGTCTCTGCCTCCCGAGTGCTGGGATTACAGGCGTGAGTCACCACACCTGGCAGTGTGATATGTGGTACTGATTGCTGATGGGCGTGAGTCAGCACGCCCAGTATTGTTGTATGTGGTTACCAGGGATGGAACCAGGGACCTTGCACTTGCTAGGCAGGCACCAAAACCACTGAGCTAAATCTCTGGCCCATGTTACACCTTCTTATTTCATAACATTTTCTTTACCCTAAAAAAGTACTGTACATTTTTTCAGTTACTTCATAGTCTTTTCTTCCACCCAGCTTTCTCATCTACTAGTTCCCTGTATAATTTTTTCTTGTGAGTAGAATCATGTAATATGTGACTGACTATTCTACTTAGTGTAAGTTTTCATCTATATGGTAATATACGTTGGAACTTTATTTCTGTTGTTTTTTTCCTTGTTGTTTTGAGGTAGGGCCTCACTATATAGCCCAGGCTGGTCTCAAACTATGATCTTCCAGTCTCAGCTTCCCAAGTGCTAGAATTACAGGCATGCGCCACCATACCCAATGTTTTTAATTCTGTTTATGGCAAAATAATATTACATTGTACAGATACACATATCATTCATTAGTTGATGGATAATGGGTTATTGTTTTCAGAAATATCTTACAGTTTTCAGAAATAGAATTTTTGCTCTTATTTAATTATATTTTATAGTTCTGAAATGGAGTCTTCATAATTGTGTTTATGGTTGAATGATCCTTGGGTTTATGATTAAATCTGCTGGAATGTAAGCTTTGTGAGAGCAGAGGTGTTTATTTTGTTGAATGATCTAGCCTGAGTTCCAGAACAGCACCTGGGTTCCAGAAGGTGGTTTGTATTGGCAGTACACATGAATGGGTGGTCAGTGTTGGCCCGTGTTAGATGAGTTTACACACATGCAAGTTTCCTTATGACTTTGTCACATGAACCTCTGTATTTGCAGGTGGAGTGGTTCAATCAGTATAAAAAGTCCCTTGCCACTTACATGAGGTCCCTGGGAGGAGCTGAAGGTTTGGACATCACACAAGACATGAAACCACCAAAAAGCCTATATATTGAAGTATGTATATCTTTAAATGTGTGGGCCGTGCTGCCTTTTATCTAAGTTGAGGGGTTATATGAATATATACAAACTTCTTTTAAACCAAAACCAAAAGAGTCAGTTCTGGGGGTGAAGGACAAGATGGAGCAAATGAAGCCCATGAGCATGCTAATTTTTATAGGTTTGCTGTGGACCATATAAATATTTCTCTTTTATTAAAACAAAAATAAATCAAAACAGAAAACCCTAAATCCCTAAATTTTGAAAACAAGCATAACAAATGAACCTGTCTTTCATGCTAGTGGATTAGTCAAACAAGAATTATTTTTGTTTAGTCCAACTTAGTTTTGATTTGTTTGTTTTGTGGTATTGAGGTTTGAACCTAGGGCCTTTTTTGCAATAAAATGCACATAACAAATTTATAGTCTTTATTTTTTTTTAAGACAGGGTCTTGCTGTATAGTTCAGGCTGGTGTTGAACTCACTGTGTAGCCTAACCTTGCCTTTAACTCGTAGTGATTCTCCTGCCTAAGCCTTCTGACCACTGTGATTATAGGTGCATGGCACCGTACCTGGCAAAAACTCCATCACTTTAATTCCCTTTTTTTTGAGACAGGGTCTTGTTTTATAGTTTATGCTGGCCCTGAACTCTCTATGTAGCCCAGGCAAGCTTCAAACTCACAGCAATCCTCCTGCCTCTGCCTCTCAAGTGCTGGGATTATAGGCGTGAGCCACCATGCCTGGCATTGTGTGTGGTATTCATTGCTGTTGGGTGTGGTTGGTATTGTGGTATGTAGTTACTGGGGATGGAACTCGGGACCTTGGAATTACAAGGCAGATGCCAGGACCACTGAGCCAAATCCCTGGCTCTTGTTTATTTTTTTTTATTTTTATTTTTTTTTGAGACAGGGTCTCGCTTTGTAGTTCAGGCTAGCTCTGAGCTCACTATGTAGCCCAGGCAAGCCTAGAACTCAGCAATCCTCCTGTCTCTGCCTCCCGAGCGCTGGGATTACAGGCGTGAGCCACCACGCCCGGCTCTTGTTTATTTTTCTGAGACAAGGTCTTACTGTGTAGTTCAGGCTGGCTTTTAACTTGCAGCCAGTATCCTGTTGAGGATTTTTTTTTTTTTTTTTTTTAGTAATGGGGATTGAACTCAGGACCTTGTGCTAACAAGGGAGGCTCTGGAACCGCTGAGCTAATTCCCAGCCCCATGTTGAGGATTTTTGTGTCTATTTTTACTATAGTTCTCTTTTTTGGTTAGCTCCTTCTCTGATTTTAGTATCAGAGTAATACTTGCTTCCAAGAATGAATTTTGGGAGTATTGCTTTCCTTTCAATTTCATTAATGTCTCAGAAGTAGCAACATTAGGTCTTCTCTAAATTTGTTGTAGAATTCATCAGTGAATCCACCAGGGCCTAGGCTTTTCTTTGTTAGTAGGTTTTTAATTATATCTCCAATTTCATTGACTGATACTGGTTTATTTAGAGTTTTTATATCTTCTTAATTAACCAACCCATTTCATTGACAGTATGTAGAATTTTTATATCTTCTTGATTCAGCCTTGATGAATCATATGTATCCAAGAATTTGTTCATTTCCTCCGTATTTTCCAGCTTATTAGAAAACTGGTTCCAAATCTCAAAATAGATGTATATCAAAGTATTGGTGATTTTCGGATTTCTGCAGAATATGTTGTGATTTGCCCTTTTCATTTCTAATTGTATCGGTTTTAATCTTTTTGATAAAGTTGTCAATTTTACTTAATCTTGCTTTTCATTTTTCTTCCTTTATTGAGTTTATTGATTTATTTTAGATACACATGATCATTCAACATTGAGAATTTGTACTTGTACATGATATATCTTTTTTTTTTTCCTTTTTGAGACAGGGTCTTGCTTTGTAGTTCAGGCTGGCCCTGAGCTCACTATGTAGCCCAGGCAAGCCTCGAACTCAACAATCATCCTATCTCTGCCTCCTGAGTGCTGGGATTACAGGCGTGAGCCACCATGCCTGGCACTGTGGTATGTGGTATTAATTGCTGGTGGGCATGAGCCACCATGCCCAGCATTGTTGTAGGTGGTTACTGGGATCAAACTCAGGACCTTGCGCTTGCAAGGCAGGCTCCAGAACCACTGAGCTAAATCTCTGGCCCTCTTTTTTTTTTTTTGAGACAGTGTTTTGCTTTGTAGTTCAGGCTGGCCCTGAACTTATGGCAGTCCTCCTGCCTCTATCTCCTGAGTGCTGGGATTACATGCCTGAACCACCATGCTTGGCAGATTCATTTCGTGATCCAATTCTGCTAGTTTGTTTCTTTTTTTTTTTTCTTTCATTTTTTTTTTTTTTTTTTTGAGACAGGGTCTTGCTTTGTAGTTAGGCTGGCCCTGAGCTCACTATGGAGCCCAGGCAAGCCTTGAACTCAGCAATCCTCCTGTGTCTGCCTCACAAGTGCTGGGATTACAGGTGTGAGTCACCATGCCCAGCACTGTGGTATGTGGTATTGATTGCTGGTGGGCATGAGTCACCATGCCCAGCATTGTATGTGGCTACTGGGAATCAAACCCAGGACCTTGCGCTTGCGAGGCAGGCGCCTGAACCACTGAGCTAAATCTTCGGCCCCTAATCTGTTTTTTTTGATTAGTGACTTGAAGTCATCTACACTGATAGTGATAACTAATATGTATTGACTTACTCTTGTCATGTGATTTTCCTGTTGTTGGTCTTTTTTTAAATTCTTCTGTTTAATTGCTTACCTTGCATGGTGGATTCATTCTGTTGGTGTTTATGGAGTTGTCCCTTGTTATCTCTTTCTAGACTGTTCTTTAGAACATTTTGTAATGCTTGTTTGGTGTTCATGAATTTCCTCAGGTGTTCTTCGTCATGGAATTATCTTATTTCTCCATCAATTTTGTTTGTGTTTCTTTTTTTCCTGAATCAGTTTTGAAAATTTCACAGGGCACAGGAATCTAGGATGGAGTTTATTGTCTTTTAGTACTTAAAATACTTAACTCCAAGCTTTCCTTGACTGAAGGCTTGTGTTGAGAAGTCTGCTCTGATTTTTTTTTTTTTTTTTAAATTTGAGACAGGGTCTCACTTTGCAGTTCAGACTGGCCCTGAGCTCACTATGTAGCCCAGGCAAGCCTCGAACTCAGCAATCCTCCTGTCTCTGCCTCCCGAGTGCTGGGATTACAGGTGTGAGCCACCACGCCCAGCTAAGTCTGCTCTTATTTTGATGGTCTTTCCAATATAGATGATTTGTTTCTTTTCTCTAACAGCTTTTAATATTCTGTTCTTATATTGAATTTCTGGAATCTTGACTATTGTATCCTTGGTAAAGACTTCTTTTATCATGGCTAATTGGAGTCCTATGTGCACATACCTGGTTTGTCAGTTCATTTTCCCTGCTTGGGAAATTTCTTTTATTACTTTTGTGAAAATACTTTTTATGTCTTTTGGGCTATCTCCTGCTTTTTCAGTTTCCCCAGTAAATCTTATGTTATTCTTTGTTGCCTTATCTAGTAGCGGTTGGATTGATTTTTCATGGTCTCTACTATTTTAAGAGATTTTTCTTTTCATGATAACTGCAGTCCTTCCTCTATACCTGATATTGTGTCTTCACACTGGCTCATTTTGCTGGATATACCTATTTTCAATGGAATTTTTAATTTCCTGCATATCTGTTTGAATCTGTTTCATGGATTCAATTTCTTTCCTGTTTGGTGCTCATGGTATCCCCTTTTTTTTTCCATGTGTATCTGCTCTAGAGTCATCAGCAGCTAGAGTCATTAGAGTCTAATAATGTGTTGCATTATGGTCATCATCTCTGTAGTTTTTTGAGATAATATTTCTGATTTGATTTTTTTCTAAAGCCGCATTCATCTGCTTTGTTACTTCTGCTGTTACCACTTTAGAGTCCAGGTGGTTGGATTTTGAATTGTTTCACCTCCCTGGATTTGCCTTTGGCAAGCTAAAAGTTAGGGGCTGTATCTTGCTGTCTCTTCTCATTTTCTTTTTCTTTTCCTTTTCTTGTTTTTATTCCCCCATACCAGGGATTGGCTCAAGACCTTGCATTTGCCAGGCAGGCATTGAGCCACCATGCTACATCTTCAGTCCTCATTTTCTATTATTTTTTTTTTTTTAGTTTAACTCCTAGGTTGATGTTTGTAAATTGCATATGGCAAGTAGCCTTATTGGTAGTATTTAGAACCCTTAGGAAATGACTACTTCTCAGAGGTATGGCTCGCTTTTGGGTTTTGAGTCTTTTGCAAGATCCTACCTCTTCAACTTTATTGGAGATGAAAAGTTGCTGCCTATTTGGCCTAACTCCCAGTTCTTTGGCACTGCCCTGTAGTATTGTTTATGACCCTTAGGCAATCTCAGTCTTGGCATACCAGGAAAAACAAATGATAAGAATATTTATGTCACCTTGGCTAAAGTAGTACAGTCAGCAGTAACAAACACACCCCAGGAAGTGACAAACTGTGGTAACTATTGATTTACCACCTTTAACTATTATGAACTGAATTTGTGGTTCCATAACAAAATCTAAAACAAACCAGAAAGTTGTATACAGTATAAATAACCTCAGTAGGACAAAGGAAAGTTATACAGTATTTGGGGAACTGATGAAGAAAGGATCAAAAGAAAGGAGGAAGAAGTACATGTAAGAACAGAAAACAATAAAACACTAAAAACAATATTAATATAAAACAAGAATAATCAAGAAAAAGCAAAGGAAAAACAGTAAAAAAAAAAAAAAAAAGACTACTTCAAAGCTTGTCTCTGTTGTCATTGGTTAACAAATTGGGCATACTAAGCCCAGATCCGTGTTGATTACTCCTAACAAGCCAGTGTAGGGTAGTGGGTATTCCCAGCAAACCTGCATCTTTAGTTCTAAAGCTCAGGCTGGTTTCTGGCTGTGAGACTGGATCCCAGTTTGTTCAGCCTGCAATACTCATTGTGTCTCCTGCTGGCTTGAACTCCATTTTCTGCAGGTTTGAACTTGATTGGTTGACTTTCAGCCAACTTGAACTAGGTTCCTCCCTGGTGGATGCAACCCCCAGCTGCTCTGAGTTCCAGGCTCAACTGAACACTCTCTAAGGTGGCTGCCAGCCTATCACCCTCTCCTTGGGGATGTCCAGGCTGGAACAACTCATCAGCCCTATAGTCTATCCTGTCCACTTCTCTGTGCCACTGTTTCACTTCTCCATGGAGGCCTTTGGGATACCAGCAGTCTCTGTGAGTCTGCAGGTTCAAGCTGCCCTTCCCATGAAGTGAATCACTCTAAGGAAGAAGGTGCTACCCACTACCTCCTTTGTTGAAGTCCCTCTCCTCAGTCACCTTGTAGGCTTCAATTCTTTTATACCTTGCTAGGTCTTAGGAACCCATCCCCCCGCCCCTTTCTTCCTCCTCTCCTCCTCATGTTGCTGATTTCCAGCATCTGGACACCAAATCTAGGAGAGGCTGTTTCTCTGTTGTTCACCATTCTGCTATCTTCCTGAAAGGAGTTTCCTCTTTTTTAAGGGACAGCAATACAGTCGACCCTTGAGATATGACTGGCCTGATATATAAAACAACTTGGGTTACTACTGGAATTTTATGTTGATTTTTTTTTTTGGATACTGGGGATTGAACTCATGACCTTACACGTACGTGTAAAGCAGGCGGCAGGACCACTGGCCCTACTACTGGAATTTAAGATTTAACTTGGCATCAAAGACTTGAGTTACAACCTGAATGCTGGTCACTTGCACTTTCAGGTGATGTCAGATACAGTATTGACCTTTAAACATCTTTCCTGTGTGGGTTTGAGAAACCCTGGGACAGTATCTCTCTAAAGGCACTGAGATCTGTCTGTACACAGAAGAGTTTGTAGGCTGTGTAAAGGAGCCTGCACCTTCAATTGATCAACATAAGCTACCGCCAGCCCTCAGGAATAAATTGTGTTCCTAAGGGTGCACTGTAATTCCACTTGGTGGATAAACCATTTTGCTTAGCTGTCATCCATCAGTAGACAGTTGGGTTATTTCTGCATTTTAGCTATTGTGATTAATGCTGCTGTGAACACGGGTGTGGAGATACCTCTTCAAGATTGTGCTTTCAGTTATTTAAAAAGTACATCACCTGGGTGTTGTGGCTCATGCCTGTAACCCTACTACTTGGGAGGCAGAGGCAGGAGGATTGCTGAGTTCAAGGCTTGCCTTGGCTACATAGTGAGCTCACGGCCAGCCTGAACTACAAAGCGAGACCCTGTCTCAAAAATAAAATAAAAAGGGCCGGAGGGTTAGCTCAGTGGTTCTGGCGCCTGCCTTGCAAGCGCAAGGTCCTGAGTTCAAAATCCCTGGTAACCACATACAATGCTGGGCGTGGAGACTCAGGCCCACCAACCAACAGTCAATACCGCATAACCACAGTGCCGGGCGTGATGGCTCACGCCTGTAATCCCAGCACTCGGGAGACAGAGACAGGAGGATTGCTGAGTTCGAAGCTTGCCTAGGCTACATAGTGAGCTCAGAGCCAGCCTGAACTACAAAGCAAGACCCTGTCTCAAAAAATAAAATAAAATACTAAAAATAAAATAAGATGATGAAAAATAAAATTTAAAAAAGTACATCTAGAAATGGAACTACTGCATCACATGATAAGTCTGTGCTTCAGTTTTGAGAAACTACCACACTATTTTATGTGGCAGCTGTACCACTGTGCGTCCTCCCCAGTAGTACACAAGAGCCCAGCTTTCCTGCATTTTCACCCACATGTAGGTCAGGGTTTCTTCCTTTTAATTGTAGCCATCCTAAAGGATGTGACATGGTATCTCATGATAGTTGTAAAATCCATTTTCTTTTGTTTTTGTTTTGTTTGAGACAGGGTCTTCATTTGTAGTTTAGGCTGGCCTTGAGCTCACTGTGTAGCTCAGGCAAAGCCTTGAACTCAGCAGTCCTCCTGCCTCTGCCTCCCAAGTGCTGGGATTACAGGCTTGAGCCACCACACCTGGTATCGTGGTATATGGTACTGATTACTGGCACCTGTTATTGTATGTGGTTACTGGAGATCGAACTCAGGACCTTGTGCTTGCCAGGCAGACACTGGAACCACTGAGCTAAATCCACAGCCCTATTCAGCATCTTTTCATGTGCTTAGAAGCTGTTTACACATCTGTGAAGAAATGTCTTTTTAGGTCCTTTGCACAATTTTGAATTTTTCTGTATACATGCACATTTATGTTATTATATTGTATTTAGTAATGTGTTTAGTATATTGTGCTGGATATTATATTTTCTAGATATGATATATTGTAGATATTAATCTTTTATCACTTGTATGACTTACAAATATATTCTCATTTTGTGGTTTTCTTCTGTGCTATTGATATATCTGTGATGTACAAAATATTAGTTTCATGTAGTCCTATTTGTGTTTTCCTTTGGTTGCTTGTGCCTTTGGTTCCATATCCAAGAAACCATTGTCAAATTTATTTTAGTAAAGAAGAATATATATATCTTAAATGTTGGACTTAGAGCTTAACCTAGGTCTATCCAGCTCCTCAGGATACTGGAGGCTAAAAAGTCACTGAGTTTGCAGCCTGCCCAAATAGCACACCAAGACTATGTCTGAAAAAAAAAGATAAAGTACCAAATTTTCTTTTCAGGTGCGGTGTCTGAAAGACTATGGAGAATTTGAAGTTGATGATGGCACTTCAGTCTTGTTGAAAAAAAATAGCCAGGTATTTCTTGTCACCAAATACTTCACTTTAAACCTAGTAGGAGTGTGGAATGAGATTTTGGAATGAGCAGCAAGGTCATTACTGGCTTTGATGACTGTGTCATAGGCAATGTGTTTAGTATAGGGCATCCTGTGATTTTCCATACATTAGTTAATTTACAAGGATATTATGATGGACCTTATTCTAGTTAAATGGTAGATCATTATTCCAATGTTTTTGATATGTTGAATTATTGCCTGTCCCTAAATTATAACTTATAAAAAAGTTTCAAGCAATCACCTTAACCTAGTTCTTTAGGAAACAATACTGATATAGATAAAAAATTTCTAAGTATTTAATATATACCGTTTATGGGCGAGTTGAAATTATAAAGTTTTAACTTGAGCTGAATTTTTTCTTATAAAGAATTTCAACATATTTATTTCCCCAGCCATTTTCAAATTCAGATTAGGTGGATTCACATTGGCTAAATTTATTTTTATTGCCTTTTCTTTTGAGGGTCTGGACTCCATTTTTCTCTGAGTATATCTTATAAATTTTGCCTAGTAACCTTTTTTATGCCTCTGCAAAAAAAATTCTTTCTATCTTATCCTCATCTTCTGAGGTCATAGTGTAGGAGTAGAAGGACTTTATAAAAGCCTCTCTTTCTTGCTTGCTATTTCGGTATTGACCAAAGTGCTAACCTCATTATGTTTGTACCATAGAGCAAAGTTTCAGCTCCTGTGGTTTTGCTCCATTATCTCACTAGTAGTCTTAGAGCTTTTCCTTCCTAAAACAAATGTTGATTGTTTTAAAAACAAGTTTTGAAGGTACCATGAAGGCAACAGTGTCACAGAGAGCATGGATGTAGCAGAAGCAGGTGAGGAGTTGAGCTTGAAGAAATCCTGTGTTTAGGGAGGATCCATCAGAAAGCTGGTTCACAGGAAGTGCTGTCCTCTGCAAAAAGGCAGCCTTCTTCCTCTAGCAGTGCTTTCTTACCCGCCCCTGTGTGGACCACACGGATCTGGCCTTCCTCTGGGGTTGCTTTTAAATGAAGGCACCAAAAATCTTAATCACCATATTTTAACTCTGTCATCAACTACTGTATTTGACACTTATGGGCTTCAAAAGTGTCTGAACAGTCCTGAAATTGATTGTAGACTGTGGTGTAGATAATCCCCATAACATAGTCATTAGTAGGGAAATATTTTCTTATCACATGTGTTTTAATTCTTGTCAGCGTGGCAGCATAAGGAGAAATTATGACTGCTCTTTTAAATAATAGCAGTAGAGTAATTATTAAGTAAACCCTTGCTGTGTTTAAATAATAGCATTAGATTACTATTAAATGCACCATTTAAAAGTCAGCGAACAAGTTAGTTAATAGACCTTGGCCTGTGTGTCTTTATGACTTACTGAGAAGAATTTGTTCACAGCCTTCATAAGGCCTTTGGGTTTGTGAGGCAGGAACTTCAAGTGTTGGTTTGCTGAAGTTAATTTTGCTTCTTGAGTTTGTGTGGGTGGGTACCAGGGATTGGAACCAGGGCCTTAGTACTGAGCTTGATCCCCAGCCTGTTTTAATTTTTTTTTTTTTTTTTTTTTTAGTACC
>PVIC010030457.1:0-21899 GCA_004025085.1 Thryonomys swinderianus
ATGCATAGTGTGTATTCTGTCACCTGTGAAAAAGAACATGCCACAGCAGATATGGTGACACACAGCTAAAATCACTGCTATTTGTTTTTGAGAAGGGTCTCAGGCTGGCTTTAACCCAGGCTACTCATGCTACTCCTGGTAATCCTCTTGCCTCAGCCTCCTGATGCTGGAATTAAAGACATGTGCCACCATACCTAGCCTAATGACCGCTGTTTGGGAGGTAAAGGTAGGACTATTTTAAATTTGAGGCTAGACTAGGAATTTCACAAGCCTTTATCTCCAGGTAATAAAGGGTTTAGGATTTAGTTCAGTGGAAAAATACTTGCCTAGCATGTGCAAACCCCTGGGTTCAATCCCCAGTATGTCAAGGAAAGAAGGTGGACACCACTCATTCAGGATGGAGCATGCTTAATTATTTTAAAGAGGAAAACAGAAAGGGAGAAGGAGAGGGAGAGAGGGAGAATGTAAATGTGCACAACATCAGATGGCTGAAGGTTACCACTACTTACACACAACTCATGAGACAGAGCTGAGGCTGAGCAGCCATGTGCTCCTACATGAAGGACAAAGATACTTGTTCACAAACTCATCAGATAATCAGCCAACATTATGAGGAGTATAAGAGAGCAGTAGGCAGATAAGGGCTCCTTTTGCAGTGTCAGCTTTTCCTCAGCCTTATCCATGCAGGCCCCTGTGTGGGAATAAGATTAGAGAGAGGATACCACAATCTTAGGATCTGTATCCTCAGTAAATTTCTTCCTACGTTTTGTCTGATGAGAAACGAGGTCCTTGAGATAAAGCAGTGTGACTCTGAAAATTCTGCCATCACTATCTTTGGGATGAGGCGGCTTTTTTCCAGAGTTCTAATTTGAGAACACTTTAGGAAGGCCAATCAACGTCTACAGGTAAATGAGGTCTTTTGAGATGAATTTCTGCTAACAGGGAGGTACCCCAAAAGTAAAACAGAAAGTTGAGATAAAGCGGCCCCTAGAAGGACAGAGGAACTGTGGTTTGCACCTTTAATATCTGATATCCACATTTTACTCTAACAAGCAAACTGCTTCTCTGAAAGAGAAATATAAAGTCCTCTACCTTATTCCCATCCACCAATAAGACAAGACAATGTACAAACCTTCTACACCCTCAAGGACCTGATCCTAGGAGTCTGTAAAAACAGCCTTTTTGTTCCTCTAAATACTCTCCTGATAAAACCTAACCCAGTCCCCAGCTTTAACACCATGGCACAGGAAGGTCCCCCTCTCTAGCCCATGTGTAGCTGCCTGGATGTGGCCTCTCTAAACTCAGAACTCTGACTCCTCCCCAAGCCTGTTCCTTTCCACAAGCTCTGTGAGAACCCTGGCAGAAAAATGCGAGCTATCCTGGAATGTCCTCATTGTCCTTCTTCCTCCCTGGCTCTTCCCATCCTCACAGCTACTTGCCTCATAGTCTTGCCCTCTTTTCTATCCTTATGTCTCTGTGTAAGAGCTGCAGGGGCCCTCAACTGCCATCTAATCTTAGTGTATCCCTTCACTGGCCTGTCATAGCTACCATTGCCTTTCCATCCTCAAAAAACACATCTAATCTGATCAGGTCAAGCTGCACTCTTCTAGAGGCTCCCACCACTCTCAAGGTAAAATTCAAATTCTTGGGCCTGGCACTTGAGGCCTTTCCAAATCTGTTGCCATGCCAGCTCCCTATCTTTCCTTACCTGTCTTCCCTCAGACACCTACAGCTATCCATTGCCCCTTTCCCAACAGCTGAGAGTAGGACATGAACCTATTACTTCACATGAGCTATCCCAGCTAAATTTGGTAGCACATACCTATAATCCCAGCACTCAGAAAGCAAAGCCAGGAAGATCTCTGGTTCATGGCCAGTGTGGACTACATAGCAAGATCCTGTCTCAAAAACAAACAAACAACTCCAATATATATACTACTCCTTTGTCAGAAGTTTCTTTTCCTTACATGTTCTTGGTTCTCCTGACATTCTTCAAAATAAAGCTCAAGTCTTGCCGGGTGTGGTGGCTCACGCCTGTCATCCCAGCACTCGGGAGGCAGAGGCAGGAGGATTGCTGAGTTCAAGGCTTGCCTGGGCTCCATAGTGAACTCAGAGCCAGCCTGAACTACAAAGCAAGACCCTGTCTCCAAAAAAAAAAAAAAAATAAAGCTCAAGTCTTTGAACCCCTGCATCCCCTTCACACACATGGTCCAGCTGGATGCTGGACCCACAGAAAATTCTTCCTACTACTCTGGGAACCCTCTGTCACTATGCCTGTCTCTTTATTGCACTATAAACTCCCTGAAGGCTAAGAGCAAATCTGACTCACCACTGTCCAGCACAGTGCCTCCTTCTCACAAGAAACCTGCATTCAATAAATACAGGTTGAAAGAACAGAGAAACTTATCACATAATGAACATAGGCTGGCTCTCAGTAAAAAAGTCCGAAGTTCTATTTCTTTGATATTATCTCTGTTTGGAAGTTGATGCTGCAGCCATTGAAACTGCTGCTTCAAGTTGAAAAGGGTTTCTTCCTTGCATTTACAAAGTTGTCATAACAGAAAAGGTATGTTCAATGCTCAAACAGGTAAAACATTGAACAGAGTAATGTTAAGTGCTTTTTTACAACCTGCCTCATTGTTCTATGTACTTTAAACCAGAAACCATCCAAAAGTAAACACTTAAATATGTCTTCTGAGGTTGGCTCAGTCTCTAATGAGGATTAGGAGCAAGAATCAATGCCCAAGGTCACTCTGACCTGCTGGACAGTTAGGCAGGCAAGGATAGGGACAGCTAGCAAGGCCCACCGGTAAGTGAATTTGCAGACAGAGAAAGTTTTATTATTGTTATGAAAACCCTGCCTACTTTGTTTCTGCATCCCAGGTTATGCTTAATCCAGCTGAAAGCTACTGTACTAGTTTACTAATTCACATCCATCACTCTGACAACACCATCTTGGTTTCAACAACTACTGAGAGACCACTGGCCCATCCCATGCCAGGCGAAAAAGAAACAAAAGTGAGCAGGATGTGGCTCACAGGCTAAGATGTAATTCTAAATAGAACACATGCTAGTGCTTTCCCTAAAGGCTTTATCTCATTACTAAGGAGATTAGGAAAGGAACAATGCTCAGAACAAAAGGAAGCAATGAACAGTAACTGTAACAGCTTTCAGGTTTCTTGATCACTTCTCATCTGGGTTGGTCTCTTCCTTAATGCCAAAGAATCTGCTCTCTTTGAACCAATTGAGCAGACATTTATAGGTGTCTACTTTGTGCTGGGGATAGAGTGAAAATGGAGCTCTTCTTTGCCTCAAATGGATGACAGGGCACCGCATGACATTATGGAATGGTTCTGCAAATTGCTAAAAGTCACCTGATAACTCTGGAGCAAACACACAGCAAAAGTGTTTTCACTCGTGCTAGAAAGCAGGCAGACTTCCAGCCTTCCTAGTCTTCTGTTAGGGATAAGCAGTTGGGGAAAGACAACACCACCACAGCCACTAACAGCCAGCCTGTGTCCCATACCATCCAGATGATTTAGACAATCTTTGGTCTTTAAAATCAGCCCAGTGAGTCTTCATCCAGGAGGCCTACAGCACAATTGCTTCCGCATAGCCCTTGATCACAAAGGATTCAGTGCAGGCCATGTGCCTGAAGGGACCCTGACAAATGTAGCTCCACTTCTGGCTGTGCCAACACTGCCCTCCAGCTGTGCTTCCTCATGGGTTGGGGAGCACAGGGCCAGGGTCCTTGTTTCTACTTCCTAGGGTATAGCCTGAAAGAGAGCTGTTATCTAACACGGTGGGCACCTGACAGACAGGTTTCTGAGGCTAAAATTAAAGCTAGGCGTCAACTAGGCAGGATGTCATGCTGAGCAAGCGATGGGCTCAGAGGAGCTTTACATCTCCAAAGGCAGAAGTCCAGAAGAGAATTTCCTACCCGGCAGAAGCAGAAAACACCTCAAGGAAAAAAATGACAAAACGACACCTCTTTCCAAAGACACCTCGCGCCCTGGGCCGTTAAAGTCGCGGCGGCGGGGCGGGGCAGGGCGGGAATTGGCCCATCAGAGGGTGGGGGTCTGGTTCCTGGGCCCAAGTCATGACCTCTGGGCAGCACTGAGCTACGGAATGCTCCGACCCGCGCGTCGCCGCGGCCGAGGTCCCTAGCGCGATTTGCTTTGTGGGCCTCAGTGCGGTGACAGCGGCGCCCGCCCTGACCTCACACCCGACCGCCACACCCCCGCCTCCAGGAGAAGCACCCACCTCCACGCCCGTGCTGCCGCTCTCAACTCGCGGGACGACCGCGCCGGTTCTTCTGCGCACGCGCACAAGCGGCCCCGCCCCTGCCGAGCACGCGCCGCCGGCCGCCCACCTCGACCGCCCCGCGTCTCAGACCAGTTGGTTCTGGGCATGCGCACTGGTACTCAGAGGCAGCCTCTGCTAGAGCTAGTGCCCGCTAAACAGCGGTATCGAGTGCGGGGGGTGGGGGCTTAAGCGCGGCAACGGGGAGCGAGCCCAATGAGGCCGCTCCTGTTGCATCGAGTCCAAAGAGCTGCCGGCGAGAGTCGTGGCCCGGCAGAGCCACGCGTGGACCATGCCCACGCGCCCGCGTTGTCCTATCTAGGGAAAGCGGGGAAGAGACGAGTGGAGGCCCGTGGGGGGGAGACTCCTGCGCAGTGGAGCCCAAAGGCTGAGGCTCGAAGACGCGGCAGACAGCGTCAGGTGTAGAGAGATCAGAGGCCAGGACATAGACACCTGACCGTAGACAGGCCAGGACCCATGTGGGGACCAGAGACCCGCTAAGTTTGACAAGAGGCAGGAAACTTGCATGGGTGTTCAGCGCCCTCTGCAAGAAGTGAGGAATTCTTAGTCTGGGGAGCGAGGTTGGGCCCCCATCCCACGTAAAACCACAGGCCACCATGGTGCCCTTAGTGCCTTTGAGGAGGTCAGAGCGCTCTCTGTCGGTCACAGCATTAGGTGTTTGAGTCTCAGTGGCCCTTGGGAATCCTGAGGGGGTCTGGCATCACAAAGGAGCAAAAAGCCTTATCGAGGACTTCGGAGGAGTTGCCTCTCGTACAGAGCAGAGAGCGCGCTAGGGCGCGCACGTGAGTGTGTGGGAGGGGTGATTTATCATGGAAGCCTCGGGATTACAGCGGCCCAAGGCACCTTCAAGCATCTCTTCCCGGCCGTCACACCTGTGCGATGCAGGAGTGAGGCACCAAATGAGGGAGAATGTGGGGCCCCTGAGGGCTGCACAGCCGACGAAAAAACACTGCCCAGCAGGCGGGTACGCAGGTGACCACGTGCTGCTATGCGGGTGCAGCCCCCACCTCCCCTCCATTGCGGGATCAGGCCGTTCCGCAGCGACCTCGCCGCTCTCGCCGCTGCAATCTTCGCAGGCGCCGTGTCCACGTGTCCCTCCAGGGCAATACGAGACTCCCACGGGCTGCTCTGAGCCCAGGTCCCCGACCTGCTACGGGGGCCCCCGGCCCACCCCCCAACAGCAGGTAGCGGCGGCCGGGAAGTAGGCGTGGGCAGCCGCAGGCCGCGTCTCTAGCGGGCACCCAGAGCGCATTGCTTCCGCGCCGCGCGCGCTCCTCGCCGCTCCGGAACACTGCAAGTACGTCCACCGGGAAGCGCGTCCATGCGCCGCGCGCCTCGCTGTGCGCGTTCACCGCCACCAGTATCGCTGCGAGGAGGGCGAGGAGGCGGGCTCAGGCGTGGCTGGCTCAGGAGGGCGGGGTGCGTCATGGTTGTGGGCCACAGGAAAGATACAGGACGCAGAGGACACCAACGAGGGTGTGTAAAAGGGAAAGGGCAAGGTCAGTGGCAGTGGGGGACGTGAAGGACGGTGGACCTTGGGGAGGTCAGCAAGGGGTAGGGAGAAGTAGGGGAAAGGAAGATAAAGGGCCCATGGGCTAGAGGCCGGGGGCACCTTACCGTAGTCCTTCCGGCAGAACTTCTTTAGGCTGATTCGGTAGCTGCTATGGTCTGGTCTGCAGTGGGACTCACAATCTAGGGAAGAGGAAAGGAAGCTGGCAGATTCCCAGGCCCCCCTTCTACTTCCACTCTGGCCTGAATTCATAGTTACCTACCCGAAGATCATACTAGTCTGGGACCCTGGTCTTTATCCACTTACCCTGTGGCTCCACAGGGCTGCTCTCCTCTGTGGGTCCAGGGACGGGAGTCTCTGCAGAGAAGGTGGGGAAAATGGCCTGATGGGGGTGCAAGGCAATCTTAAAGCCTTAAAGGACAGATAGCTGAGGTGGCTGAGGCAAGGTAGGGTCACTTACTAACACAGGGTGCCACGGGTGAGCGGCTCTGCTGGAAGCCAGGGGCACAGCGGTTGCAGGTGAGGCCAGTGACACCGTCTTTGCAGGGACACTGGCCTGTGGTCTGGTTGCAGGTTTTGCCAGCAGCACCAACAGGGTGACAGTCACAAGCTGAGGGCAGATATGGAAAGGGCTTGATCAGAAGTCCACCTGGGATCCTGGGAAATCAGACTGCTAAAGCATGCTGGTGGCAGTCTCACCTCTGCAAGCATGACGGTCACTCAGGGGACGGCCAGGATCACGATAGAAGCCCTCCTGGCAGTAGTGGCAGTGACGACCGGCAGTATTGTGCCGGCAGTTGAGGCAGACACCTCCACTGCGGCGGCCAGATAATCGGTACAACTCCATGTTGAAGCGGCAGCGGCGGGCGTGGCCATTGCAGGAACAAGCTGCAGGGAGGGATGGGTCAGGAGCTGGCCTGCCTGGTCTGAGGTCCCCAGGCCACCCTCCAAGGCCTCACCAAGGCAGGCGTGGGCTTCCCTGGCCGTGGCCCGCTGCCATGGCCTGTCGCAGTAGAAGGGCTTGCAGCGGCCGCAGTCAGGGCCCTCTGTGCCATGTCGGCAGTCGCAGATCAGGTGGCCCTGAGCATCCAGCAGGCATCGTGAAGCATGCCCATTGCACTTGCAGCGCCCGCCCACCTGCAGTTCAGTGGCTGAGTAGGAGTAAGGGGCTATGGCATCCGAGTCTCTGGTATCCCCTGGCACAGCAGGCCTTGTGAGCAATATGCGGATATCTGTGGCGGTCACCCAGTCTTGGAGCACCGGGCTGCTGTCCAGATCCAGGCCTGAAGGGCTGCCATCCTGTACACTGAAGGCCATAAGGCCACCACCATCAGGCTGAGCCTGGGGTGCAGGGAAGCACAAGGCTTCAGGCCCTGGGCCAGCAGGGCCATTTGATGGGGCAGGTGGACGCCCGTAGTCCAGGCCACAGTGGGAGGAGAAGAAGCCCAGCGGAGCCCAGCTGCGGCCATGGTCCTGGGACTTGAGCAAGGCCACGGATGCTGGGGGAGCTGAGCAGAAGCGCAGGCTTACGAAGACCAACTCAAATGCCTTGCCCAGGGGCACTGTGAGAGTCACATTGAGGGGCAACCGCTGCAGCTCGTCGGAGCGCCAACACACAGAGCTGGCCGAGCCCCCAGCCAACGTCAGGAGAGTGGCAGGGTGTGCCTGCCGTGGATCTGAGGCGTCACAGGCCCGAGTGGCCGGCCTCCCGCACGTGCTGGACGCCAGTACCTCACGGCCCAGGGCTGCATTCACCAAGCCCGGCACACAGCTGCGGGGTGCGCCCTCCTCGTCATAGCAGGGGTCAGCGGGTGCTGGTGGTCCCGGGCCCATTGCCACTGAGAGCGTGCCCGAAGCCAGCAGCAGCACCGAGGGCCAGCTGGACATGGCTAGAGCACTGGGGGTCAGCTAGCCGGCCAGGGCCCAGCAACTCTGCCCTACGGGAGGAAGAGCTGGTCCTAGGCTTTGCCCGCCGGCTCGTAGTCTTGTGTGCGAGGAGAGCCCGTAGGCGGCCCCAGCCCCAGGCCAGAGGTGGGAGCAGCTGCGGGCCCGCCCGTGCGGAGCCCGGCAGTGGGGATGTTGGCTCGTCCTCCCGCTGGGCCTGGAGAGTTGACAGGCTTCGCTCCGCTCCCCGGTGCCTCCGCCCGCGGAGGCCCCACCCGCTGCCCGCCACTCGCACTCACCCACCGAGGGCCAGACAGAGCAGGTCTCCTGGCCTCCGGGGAAGGGCCGAGGGCAGGAGGGGCTTTGGGCTCCCGGTCCGCAGCTTCCACCCGGCTACAGTTAGGGCGAGCGATCTGTGCCAGGAGGGGGTGGGGGGCGCCGCAGTCGTAAACCCGAGCCCAACTAGGGGCGGGGCAGCTCCTAGCCGGGAAGAAGGGAGGGAAGGGGAGGGGTCCTCCTCGGCACAGCGGGAATCAGAAGCAGATTCAGACGTAGGCTGGGCCAACAGGGGAGGGGGGCAGGGAGGCCCGTGAGCCAGGGGAGGGGCCTGGGGAGCCTGGAATGCGTTGGCGGAGGGATCTGGAGGGGGCAGCCCGGCCCTGCAGCCCTTGGAGGACCACCCAGCAGGGTCCCAGGCCTTGGCTGCTCTTGGGTTTGTGTGACTGTGCTGGACTGGCAGCCCTAGGCCACTGTCTCATTGAAGCCCCTCAGACAGGGAGGCCCCAGGGTCTGATAGTTGAGCCCTAGGTGTCTGGTGCTGAGGGAGCCAAGTAGGGTAATGGCGCTGAGAGGTCTCCTTCTCAAAGCCACATTCTGCTCTCTTAGAAAGAAGCGAGGGTTGGAGTCAGGGTCTATTTTTAATGAAGCTGCACCAGTTTCTGGCTGTGTAGCTTGGATTCCTCAGTTTCCCCATTCACCAAATGTGTGATTCAGCTTGCTCTGTGGAGCTGCTTCAAGAATCTCATAACGCACGAGTCCAAATCAGGCCTAAATTGGGAAATAAACTAAGGGAGATCTGAGCTCAACTGGATAAGGCCAAATTTTTGTGCCAAAGTATCCCTGAATTTCAGAATGTCTAGTTTTGTCACCATTATGGGTGTAGAGGTGGGAACTGGCAAAGAGGAGATACATGTTCTATGAGGGTGAGACAGCCCAATAGTTGGACCCTTGGGACTGGGGATTTAGCTCAGTGGTGCCAACCACCTGCAAATAGGTAGACTCTTGGGTTCAGAGTTTGGTCAGGTCTTGAGAACTTCAATGGAAGTGTAAAGGGCGAGGTCTAACCCATGTGAAGGGGCTGGTCATAAATGAACATGTCAGAATTGTGAGCCTGCTGACTTACACTCCACCAGGTCTGGACAGGGAAACAAGAAGAAGCCAAACTGTATGGCTTTCCCAGAAGGCACCAGGAATCATTCTGGACAGAAACATCACCTTCCCTACCAACTTCTGGTCCTTGGTGAGGGGGTCAAACATGCTAAGAAGTGTTAAGAGTTGGCCTCATGTAGAAGGGGGATGTCACAGCTCCAGAGCAGTCCTGATACATGAATTTCTATAATTTTGGAAGGAAGACTGACTCTAAGCCAGACCCTACAGCTAGCTAGTGCAAAGCTGCCACCCTGAACCAGGCCAGAGGTGCTGCAAAGACCAACAGAAAGAGAAAGAGAAATAGAAGTGTTGTGCTATTTAAGGAAGGGAGACAAAGAGAACATTAGAGCCTCCCAGGGCAAGCCAAAGAAGGAGAGGAAGTAGGAGGCTCTAGTAGGGTAGTGGGTTCTGGCTTGCCTCTTGGACAAATACCTCCCCTCTAGCCCTAGCACTTTCTTGGACCACACATATACACATGCAAGGTTGGGGATGGGGATGATCCCAGAGGACTAGAGGGGCCACTGGCCAGTCTATTCATCTCTAGTAGCCACAAGTGCTTTTCAGCTTCCCAATAAAATGAGTGAAAATGTGTCCCTTACAATAAACTGTTGGTGTACTGGGTGTGGTGGCTTATAGCTGTAATCCCCAATACTTGAAAGGCTGAACAGGAGGAATGCTGTGAGTTCAAGAGCTAGACCCTGACAGAAAAAACAAAATCGATAAACTGTTGTGGGCTTCCATTCTGCTCTGGGATGGGCCATGTTCAGAACCAGCACCTTCCCAGTCATCTTCTTCAAGGTTCTCCTAGACCTCTAGTCCCAAACCCCACTAGATATAAGGATCCCTGGTGGGCACACAGGGGCTGAAGTCCATCATTTGGGGACAGTAGAAAGGCCCAGATTGTCCCAGGTATCCCACTGAGCTCAACAGTCCTTTCAGGAAAGCCAGGCTGTCCCTGAATTTTAAAACTGCTGCCACAGTTCCTCCAGCCAGCTTTGTCTTCAGCCAACCCTCCCTATGAGCTAGGGTTTACAGAACATCTGGTGCCTTCTGGTGTGGGTAAAGTAGGTGCCAGGGGGCTCAGTGATGATCAGCAGGGGAGGGAGAAGGACATAGCCTGCAGGCCCACTTTGCCACCAGCTCTTGGGACTGCAGATTCCTTCCACCTATTTACCCTCTGCTCAGGCTTCTCAGGGTCACTCTCTCAGATAGTGTGATGGGAGTTCGAGAAAGCTTCCGCACAAGGGCGAGGTCCATTGCTTCCAGTAGAGACAGTCACCCACTGTTTGGCCCCTTTTATGCCGCCCATCTTTCCTGTCTGGACCACACTCCTTTTCCCTCATCTGCAACTCTGACAGTGCTACCACTCCTCTCATTCACAGTGATGGCCACTGGTTTGGGGACACCAGCAATAGGGAATCTTAGAAAAGATAGAGAGCTATAGACTGGTCAAACAACTCCTGGCCCAGGCCAGGATTTGTTGTCCCCTTCAACAAATTCCCCTTCTTACAAGCCACCAGTTGTTCTCTTGCACATTGAGTGACTGCCATGCCTTGAGGAGCCCCAGTGTGAAAGGCGAATAGTCCTTGCCCCAGTGAACAGTGGTCATGCTAGACCCATGTTTCATCACCTTGCACCTCAACCAGGTAAGAACCCATGCTTAGTTCCTATGAGCAGAGGCTTCTACTCCTGCCCTGCTCTCAGCTGGGCCTGCTTTGCCTAGCAGCCGGCTCTGCATGCCAAGAGAAACGCTGAAAGGCAGTTCTGGGTGGAGGGAGGACATGAGTGGGCAACACAGGGATCAGGCCCATAGCCCCCTCCGCCAGGATTCGGAAAGGCATGGTTTAGGGAAGGCGCTCCTGCAACTCACATGCACTGGAGGACACCACCCAGAGCCCAGGCTCAGGGCATCCTCTGCTTCATGGGCCTGCCACACCCAGTCTTCCTTGGCAACCCTTGCTGTGTGTGCCAGCACCGGAACCAAGCAGCTAGGAGTCTGAGGCCCATACTAAGCATCACTGACATGCCTCGGGCAAGGTCCAGGTAGGGTCGCCCAGAGAGGTGACAGCTGTGGTGGCAGCACCAGCCAGTAAGGCCACTGCACTGAAGGGCAGGAGCGCATTGCCGGTGGCCAAGAATATAGTGCACAGGGCTCTGGGAGGGTCTAGGGACACAAGACCCAGCAGGGCAGGCTGGGGGTTGATAGTTCTGGCGAGCTCATGCTGTCATGCTGCCAACACGATGGCAGTGCTTGAAGGGGTGGGGTGGGATGGATTTGGGCTTTTCTTGTAGCGCTGGCTCGCCTAGGCTAACATTAGAGCTGATTTGCTTTGGATTGGGTGACACCACCTAGGATGCATGGGAGCTCTGCCACCACCTCCAGTTTTGGGGGGGTGTACTTGTGCTAAGCCCTACTTGGGGCCCACTCACAAGTAGGGCCTCTCAATGCAGTTCTATCCAAGGTCCCTCTGTCTGAGCCTTTGCACACCTTCGGTAATCTATAGGATACCCCCCCAAGGGCACTAGATTGGCTCTGAGATGGGTGGATTAAGTCAATTAAGTGGACTGTGGGTCCTAACTTTACTGGCCAGGGACACAGGTAAACAGTGGGCCTCTTCATGGGATGTGGGATACAGGAACTGGAGGACATTGAGGTAGGAGGTACAGTAGCAATAAACGAAGACCAGTTGATGAAGTAACCTGGGTTGCTGGGTGTGGCAGCACATGCCTGTAATCCCAGCACTAGACTGAGGCAGAAAGATTACTGCCTACATGGTGAGTTCAAGGTCAGCCTAAACTACAGTTTGAGAACCAATCTCAAATTAAAAACAACACAACCCAGGTGTATTGCCTGCTGAGAAAACTGACACTGTACAGTAACTATGACGATGTTCAACCTGGGAATTATGGGGACCTCCAGTTCAGAACATCTGTACCTAAATTCTGGAGGGAGCAATGGAGTTTGTCAGGAGGGATTGATTGGCTAATGATGTCAGCAAGACTCAGGTGATCTGGGGTGCTGGGTGCTAGCCTACCAGGATGGGGTAGGCCAGACTCCTTTCTTTGAAAACCATTCCTTGAGGAACCCCTCTATGCAATGGTGGTCACAATTTTTCATTTCCTACTTTGCAGTGTCATCTGGCTCCTACCAACCCTCAAACTTGGGGCCTTCTGTCAGATGGTATTTCTGGCTGCCCTGTAAGGCTCCATAGCTGCCCATACACGGGGTCAGTATTCCAGCTCCAAAGAATGCTTAAGCAGTTGATATTTAATAAACATTCACATAAAGAATGTTAAGTACCCCAGCCCTAGGCTAACACCACAAGACTCAGCCTAGTGCTATACATTATGCTACTAGTATACCCCAGTCCCATAGAGTATCAGCTACCACCCTGTTTGACGGTGGCAGACAAACCTGGGAATTGAGTCCCCAGTAATTTTGCTTAAAATCTCACAATAAGAAAACAAGATATGGTGTACTAAAGCCTGGGGCTGCAACCCTGACCCTACTCTATTCCCTTCCAGGGGTGACAGTGGAGGAGATGACAATGGAGTGGGAAGAGGCAAAGGGCATTTCCTCTGAAAGTGGCTTCAGTGGTGAAAGGAGGCTACATTACTTGCTGTAGATTTGATAGTGTCAGGAGGTGCTGGGCACAGGCATCAGGAGTCAGTGTGGAAAGAGCTGTAGAGGCTGTGGGCAGAGTGACCAGCCTCTTCTCCAATGCAGGTTTGTGCCTTTCTGTCTTTTGGTAACCCCAGTGCAACTTTAGGGACTTCGTAAAAGGGGGCTTCAGATATGCTGAGACAAATGTCCCTTCCTTTATGCAGAGAAACTCATATTCCTGAAATTTCACTTCACAGAGTTTTGAGGCAGGGCCTCACAGTGTAGCCTTAAACTGACCTTGGGATTGCCTCACTCTCCTAGGTACTAGGATTATAGGTACGTGGCATATCCAATTTGATACTTTTCTGGTTTTCGAGCCAGGGTCTCCCTTTGGAGTTCAGGAGGTAGCAATCCTCCTACCTCTGCCTCCTGAGTGCTGAGATTACAGGTGTGAGGCACCACATCTGGCACTGTGGTATGTGGTACCAGGGATCAAATTCAGGACCTTATACTTGCCAGGCAGATGCCAGAACCACTGAACTAAATATCCTTGGCCCAACTTGATAATTCTTGATTAATGAGACTATAAGGAAATAAAAACTACAAAGAACTCTTTACCAAATTCTTTTCTGGTATGATTTAAATATATTTCCTAAAGTACACAAACAGCTTAGATCTACAATGAGAAAACAGAGACAAAAAAGGCTTCCCCAGCCCTAGGGATCTAGGCTGCCAGGAAGACAAAGAGCTGAGCCCTGACCTGCTTTGGCCCCAGTGAGAAGAGGTAGGGCAGACCGCTCTTTGCACCACGGACACAATGAGATACAGGTCCTTGGATCAACCAAACCAGGGAAATTCTCACAGTCTCAGTTCACTTGACCCCGCCAGAAGGAGTGGACTCTTTCTGAAAGGCTTCCTTGTCTCAGAGTGCCAAGAACTGGGTTGCAGGCTCAGTCAGCAGGGTCTTCTTGCAGGATTGTGAGGAAGCGCTCACCTCCCTCACAGAGCAGGCTGTGGGCAGCCCGGCACAGCGCCAGCCAGGATGGACCCTGTGACTCCTGACTGCTTACCACGGGGAGGAGTTCAGCCATCAGGACCTGGGAACAGTGTAATGCTATGGTTTTAGTGGGGCCATGTTCCAGCTATTAACCCAGGGCTCCAACAGGCAGGAAATCCTGGGACAAATTTCCATGCTCCAGCCTTTCCTACTCCTAAGGCATCACATGTCCAGGGCATGCATCCATCTAGGACCCTTTCCAGCTCACAGGAAGGCTGGTGGAGCTTAGTTATCCAAGTCTCCTCTGTGGGTCCTAGGAGAAGACCCCAATAATCCCTTCAGCCAGGGTTTCCTTTTCTTGAGGTGGACCCTTGTGGGACACCAGTCCCAACCCTCTATATGGTGTTGGCTCCCTGGGTACCCAGTGTACATCTCCTCACTTTCTGCTCTGCAAGTACCTTCTCCAGATGGATCCACTGCTCCAGCATGGCCACCCGAAGCCTGAGGGTCGCCAGGGTCTGCAGCTCTTGGGTGCTTGAGTAGAGAAGGAGCTGGGGACCCCAGGAATTGGATACTTGACCATCACAGGGCAATGAAACCTGGAGAGGCCTCTCCATGAGATAAGGTCCTGGGAATTGTTCTGTCAGAGCTGTGAGGACGAGGATATGGCCTTATGGGGTGGCAGCTATGCCCAGGGCCCCACATCATTTCAGCCATGAGAAGGGCTCTCCCTGAGAGGCTTGCCCACCCCATGGTCCCAAGCCTGCCTTTCCAGGCACCTGCTCCTTACCAGTAGCTCAGATGGCTTATTTTGCTATACTAGAGATTGAATTTAGAGAGCACTGAACTATATCCCTAACCTCTCCACAGCCTGCCTTTCTGAGACGTCTCTGTAGGAAGTCCAGGTATACTTTAAACCTGAGGCCATCCTCCCTCAATTTCCTGGGAGTTGGGTGCTGTGATTATAGGTATGTACCACTATGACAGACTTACTCCTTTTTTATTTTATTTGGATATAGGGTCTTGCTAAATTGCCCCTCTGACTTCTGAATTCTTGTTTCAGCCTTCTGCACAGCAGGGATTACAGCAGTGTATCACATGTGGCTTGCTTCCCTTTAAAGGGGGAAAATCTGGGCTTTCAGAACAGCTTAGCATGTGGCAATGTGGTAGGCCTATCTGGTAGGCTTGGTGTAGCAGGGACAAATTTTTTTTTTAGATAGAATCTTGCTCTGTAGTTCAGGCTGTGCTCACATGTAGCACAGGCAAGCCTCGAACTCACAGCAATCCTCCTGCCTCTGTCTCCCAAGTGCTGGGATTACAGGCATGAGCCACCATGCCCGGCATTGTGGTAGGTGGTTACTGGGGATCGAACTCTGGATCTTGAATTTGCAAGGCAGACACCAGAACCACTGAGCTAAATCCCCAGCCCGGGACAGACCTTTTTTGACTGCTGATTTACCTTCTGGGTTTCTTTTTTGTTTTTGTTTTTTTTGAGACAGGGTCTCGCTTTGTAGTTCAGGCTGGCCCTGAGCTCACTATGTAGCCCAGGCAAGCCAGGAACTCAGCAATCCTCCTGCCTCTGCCTCCTGAGTGCTGGGATTACAGGTGTGAGCCACCACGCCTGGCACTGTGGTATGTGGTATTGATGGCTGGTGGGCGTGAGTCACCACACCCAGCATTGTATGTGGTTACCAGGATCAAACTCAGGACCTTGTGCTTGCGAGGCAGGTGCCAGAAACACTGAGCTAAATCTCCGGCCCTTATTTGTTTTTGGAGACAAGGTCTTACTTGCTATATAATCTAGGCTGACCTTGAACTCACTAACTAGCCCAAATTAGCTTGAAACTTACCATCCTCCTGTTTCAGGCTCCTCAGTGCTGGGATTACAGTTGTGTGCCCTCATACCTGGCACCTGGGTTTCTCTACTGTGCTTATGTGTGACTTTCTTGAGCCTGACTTTGTTTTCTTACAAATGGTAGATCTTTACTCTTAAAACTGGAAGCAATTAAAAGATACAAAGGAGCTGGGCAGGATGGTACATAATTGTAAAACCAGCTTCTCCAGAAACTCAGGCAGGAGGATTTTAAGTTTGAGGCCAGCCTAAACAATTCATCAAGATCCTCTATCAGATTAAAATAAATAGGGCTGGGATCACAGCCTCGTGGTAGAGAACTTACCTTGCACGCAAAAGGCCCTGGTTTCAATCCCCAGTAGAGGAAGGAAAAAAAAAAAGCAGCAGCAAAAGAGGAAAGCAGCTCTGTTGCTCAGTTACCCTTTAAGTACCTAGAAAATAAACTGCTCATTTTGGTCAGGGTTTGTCAGGAGGGTAAGGAAGCTGTCCTAAGCAGGTAAGGTTGGATGGCTGATTACAAGGAAAACTGGTGATAATCCAGGACACTGTATATCAGGTTAAAGGGATGGTAAAGGTGCTTGGCTTCAGTGCTGGGGCTGGCTGGTCACTCCTCAAGACAAGGGGAAGGTTGGGGGTAAAGTGCCTTGACTCTGGTCCAGACCGTGGCACAAGTTGTGGAGGGATGGGGCCTCACCTGCACACAGTTCCTGCAGCTTATGAAGACACTGCCTAGCTAAGGTCTGTAACCCCTCCAGGGTGAGCAGGGATCGGTACTCCTGCATCCAGTCTGCGGGGGCTACACAACAGGGAAAGCAGGCTGGATCAGCAGTGGTCCTGAAACCTGCCCATTATACCTCCTCCCAAACTCTAATCCAGGCTGCTGACCTGCTGAGAGCTCTTTTTGCATGCGTAGTCTAAGGAGTGCACAGGCTTTCTGTAGGCACTGGACCTCCTTCTCCACCTCCACACCAGTGAACCTAGGGCTGGATATGCCTGACTGGATTTGGGTCAAGGAAACTCTCCTGTGGCCAGACCCCACACTCCTAGCAAGGATGGGATCTGGAGAAAGCACTTGGTCGTCCCCTAAAGAAACCTCCTGGGGCTGTTCCTCAAACCTGCCAAGCTTAGAATAGGAAACCACCAAGTTCCCACAGTCCCAGCAAGGATACAGCCATCTGCATTTTCTGGAGGAACTGGGTTTTGGCAGCACTGGCAGCTTCTGTGGCATCACTGGTTTGTGTGGAGTTGAGCTGGTTCCATAGACTGGGACATACACCAGGGCACCCCAGGAAAGAAGAGAGGCAGTTATTCTATTAGGTTGGGCTGGACATTGGGAGGAAGGTGAGAGACAGGGTAGGGGCATCAGACTGGGTATGTTGCTGAATGCCAACATGAGCCTCAAGGGGCACTGGGTTACTTAAAAGGACTGACCAAGAAAGGGGACGAGGGGACAAAGCCAGTGAAGGAATTACTAAGAGAAAGAATGGGTGACACTCGGTGGTAGTGCTTAACATGCATAAGGAAGAAAATTAAGGATAAAGGAACTGGCAGTGACTAGTTACTGTGATTGGCAAGAGACCTATGTGCTTGCTCTGTGCCAGGCATAATGTAGACACCTGAAAGGTACCACCTTAACCTTCCATCCCTGATACTTCTGTGAAGCTTAGTCTGTTACTGTCTCCAGAAGGAAGATAGAGTGGAACTTGGGGACACCAAGTGTCATGATCAGGTCTCACAGGTTGTAAGTGATTGAGCTGGGGGTCTCAAAGCCTCCCAAACCTGAGGCAACTATAACAGTGCTAGCCGGACAGACTGAACAGACAGTGACAATGCGTAGTAAAGAAACAGAGGGACCTGCTACAAAATGTTGCCTGTTATACCTTTAAGCTGGTGACATTTTTCCTATGCCCTTCTGTCCCCACCCAGCCTTACCAGGCATTCTGGGAAGCCGCCTTCCTGAAGGCCATGGGCAGCTGCAGCAAGGTCCTATCAGAGAAGCCAATGTTTAGAATAGCCTCATCTTACTTTAGGGCTGCCAGTCCTGTTTCTTGCTCATATCTCATTGGAGGTAAGGCTCTTTACTCTCTCTTGTCTCACCTTCTCCACCCTTTGTGGTCCTGGGGATTGAGCTCAGGGCTTTTGAACTGAGCTACTTCCCCAGCCCTTTTTACATTCTATTTTGAGACAGGGTCTGGTTAGGTTGCTAAGTTCCTCAGGCTGAGTTCAAATTAGCAATCTTCCTGCTTCAGCCTTCTCAAGTGCTGGGATTACAAGTATGTGCCACCACAAACACCCTTGGAAGGAACTTCTAGAGTGGCACAGGAGTTGGCCCATCCCAGTACTTTCCTGGCAGAGAGAAAAGAGAACACTATAGCATAGTGGTGCATGCCTGTAATCCCAGCACTTGGGAGGCTGAGGCAGGAGGATCACTGCGAGTTAAAGACCAGTTTGGCTAGATAATTCAAGGCCAGCTTGGGAAGACACCATGAGTAAAGCCCAAGTGTTGCAGAGCCCACCTGGAGCCTCTGAGCTAAAGGGGTAGGTCATACTCTAGCATGTCACACCTGGTACCATCCTAGCCATCTGGTCCTCTCAGTCAACTGCAGAACATGAGCCTCATGGGGTGGGAGCCCACATCCAGTTCAATGTCCTCTCTTCTCTGTACCCCAAGCTCCTGGCTTCTGCTGTTGGCAGGGTTCTAAGCAGTTAGAGATGAAAGTTTAATGGAGTATCATGGAAACCTACCCTTTTTGCTTGAGTGTGAAGGTTTCTACTGCATGAGGAGCAGCTGCCAGGGTCATTTGTTTCCTGTGGCTTGGTTCAAGCCTAATGGCTTGGGCTGCTATTGGCACATGAGACCTGTCTCTCACCAAGGGAAGCCTGTGCTCTGGGTGGTGCTTGGCAGGCACTGTAGTCTGGTGGATGCCCTTGGTGCGTCTTGTGTGGCCAACCTGGCTTGAGGCTTGGGGTAGGGCAGAGGCAGTGGTGCCAGGAGACGTAGCAGTGGACCCAGACTTCTGGCTGGGGATTCTGTTTCTTTCTCCAGTCTTAGAGATGCCTTTCCGCACCTGGGTAGCCTTCTCCAGTGCCTGAGTCAGAAGCTCCAGCTCCTTGAGTTCTTGGGGGCTCGATGTGCATGCTGTGAAAGAATCACTCCTTGTTTGGCTGGGGATTTAGCTCAAGTGGTACTATGCCTACCTTGGAAGGACAAGGGCCTGTTTTTTTTTTTTTTTTAGTTTTTTGAGACAGGGTCTTGCTTTGTTGTTCAGGCTAGCCCTGAGCTCACCATGTAGCCCAAGCTAGCCTTGAACTCACGGCAATCCTCCTGCTTCTGGTTCCGGAGTGATGGGATTACAGGGGTGAGCCCCCATGACTGGCAGGGGCCCGAGTTTGATCCCCAGTACAGAAGAAAAGAAAAAAGAAAAAAGAATCATGCCTTGGTTCCTTCCCAGGGTCCCAGATCGGTTCTCTTAGCACTGCACGCAAGAGACACCAGGGGCATCAGCTCAGAAGGCAGATGGAAGTTTTTACCTGGAGAAGAGTCCTCTTTTTTAGATTCTGGCCCAGAAAGTGGCTCCAGAGCCGTGGTTCTGACTGGTGCCCTACAAAGACAGCACAACCATGGTCCAAACTGATCGCATCCTATAGTAACCCTTCAAACCTTAACGGGGATAGCATTGACAACCAGCATCGCGGAGGTGGGCAGATGAACCCAGCCTTCTAGTCCTTGAGGCTTCGCACGATTCCGAGAATACAAGGGAGGTCTGGCCAGGGAGTCCTGGGATCCGCATACCAGGCACGCAGCAGTCGCCGGGAGACTCGCAGGCTCTCCTCCAGCTGTCGCTGTCGCTCTGCGCTGATTTCCAGGGCGCCCTGAAGCTCAGCCACCAACCTGAGAGAACACACCGAAGGCTCAGTAGTTCGGCTTGGCCATACGCTCTCCCACCGCGTTCCCTTCCACAGCGCAGCACCTACCTACTAGCGGAGTCGACTCTTAGCATGTTAGCCTTCCTCGCTCCTGGAGCTTTGGAACCGCTTGCTTCGCCCCTTCCGCACAGGATACCGCCCCTTCCGGCCAGGCCAACCAATCCTGAGGCCAGAGCGAATCCCCGCCCACTACTGATTCCCGCTCAGCTTTGGAACCCGATGCCAAAGCAAGGAAGACTGTAGGCGACTCGTGGGGTTCTTCTGGTTTGGATAACTGGGTACTTGGTGGCATCATTCTTGCACTCTTCTTGCAAAGCACCCTTAGTCATTAGTCTTATGTCTTACGCTGTCCTTGTCGAAGGCACATAAAGGAGGGACGAACTGCCTTGCTGAACCCAGGGGGCACCTAGCACTGACAAGTGTGTGTTGGGCTGGAGATTTAGCTCAGTGGCTCTGGCACCTGCCTAGCAAGCGCAAGGTCCCTGGTTCAATCCCCGGTAACTACATACAATACGGGGGGGTGTGATTCACGCCCATTAGCAATCAGTACCACATACCACAGTGCCAGGCATTATGGCTTATGCCTGTCATCCCAGCACTCGGGAGGCAGAGGCAGGAGGATTCCTGAGTTTGAGGCTTGCCTGGGCTACACAGAAGGCTCTGGGCAAGCCTGAACTACAAAGCGAGACCCTATCTCAAAAATAAAAAAGAATCATGTGTGTTGGGGTCACAGACGAGTGTTGTTAAGAATTCATGTTTTTGGAAATAGCATGAAGTGATGACATCCAGGAAAGTGTCAGGCACTTGGATAGAAGAGTATGAAATCCAGATTCAGAGCAGGTGCACATGAGCATGGCAAGATGGCTCAAGGTAGGATGTTCAGACAGGATGGGAGCCCAGAGAACAGACAGGAAGGGTAACAGTGAGGGTCACAGATACTCTAGGAAGGGACCGTGGTCAAGTACTACTGCTAAGATCTCGGAAATGTCCACGATGAAATGTAATCTAGGCCTCAGTGACTCAGGGGACACCTGTGGAAGGATGGATAGAGATGCTGCTAGAGGTGAGGGCAGCAGGTTCAGTAGATTTGAGGAAACAAAAGTAAATGCTTGGAAGCACAAGGACACGAGTTCAATCCCTGGTGCCGCAAAAAAAAAAGTTGGTAAACAATAAATTGTTAAAAAAGACTTGCCAGGTTTGGTGGCTCATGTCTTTAATCCCAACACTTGGGAGGCAGAGAGAGGAGGATTGCTGAGTTTGAAGCTTGCCTGGGCTATATAGTGAGCTCAGGGCCAGTCTGAATTACAAAGCAAGACCCTGTCTCAAAAAAAAAAAAGAAATAAACGACTTCAAATCCCTCAGGTGGGAACTGAATGAGCAGCTTGGCTGGGGGGAGAACTTAGTATGAAGAGGGTTTAGAAGACATGGGGTAGGGCAGCTGAGTGTGCCAGGTGGAGAAGGGGAAGGTGGCTGGGACCCAGCTAGCACCTGTAAAGTAGGAGGAGAGGGGAGAACCTTTAGAGTGCGTAGGAGAGTCAGGTGGTCCCAGGTGTCCCTGGGACACTTTCTTCCTCCAGGTGCAGGCCGGGAGAAGGCAGAGAACTAAGTCCATGTGGAATGGAGATCTTGATCAGGGAGACCGCAAACAAGAGACAATTGATGAGTTACCACTCATGTGCCACTGTCACTACATTTAATCCTCACAACACCCCTGTGAGGTAGGTACTATGGCCCCATCTTACAGATGAGGAAGAGGCTCACACACACCCAAGGGCACAAGGCTGACAGGACAGGTCTACAATTCCAACACCTGGGGTCTCATCACCATGCCCCAGCCAGGGTGGTTAGAATTCTCTTACAGTAGCAAAGACAGCTGCCATGGGGACATTCACATACACACAGCAAAGTGAACAAAGTCAACTGCCTCCCCATTTCCCCTATTTCTGGTTCAAAAGCATTTGGGGATGCTCCTGGCCAAGTGGTTCTGTTAGATGGGACAGGAAACAAGACTGTACCCTAGCAGGGGTGACATGTCAGTGGTTGGCCTTCAACAGAACCCCCCCCCCCCAGGCTGCTTCATCTAAGGTCACAAGCCAAGGGGTTCATGCAAGGTAGGCTAGTGCTCTACCACTGAGCTACACCCCTAGCCCTGTCACTTCTGACAGAAAGCCAGCAAGAAAGGGAAGATAGGTAATCTGCTTTTTATCTCCTGCAAAATCCACAGCAAATCTGCAATAGGACAAGATAAAGGCAAACACTCTGGCTGCTCTTCTGTGTCTTGATTACCTCAGATATTACAGATGACATGAATTTATTTTCTGACTAACTGCTGGAATAAATCTTTATGCATAAAAAGTGCTGGGATAAGCAAGGT
>PVIC010030458.1:0-21904 GCA_004025085.1 Thryonomys swinderianus
GCGCCTGCCTCGCAAGCGTAAGGACCTGAGTTCGATCCCCGGTTACCACATATAATGCTGGGCGTGGTGGCTCACGCCTGTAATCCCAGCACTCGGGAGGCAGAGACGGGAGGATTGCTGAGTTCGCAGCGGCTTGCCTGGGCACCATAGTGAGCTCAGGGCCAGCCTGAACTACAAAGCAAGACCCTGTCTCAAAAAAGCAAAAGCTAGGTAGGAGAAAAGCCCCTCCCATGAGTACTACTGGAGGCAGCATGGTTCTCCAGCCTGTCTTGAGACCACCAGTTTTTTTTTTTTTTTTGAGAAAGGGTCTCACTTTGTAGTTCAGGTTGACCCTGAGTTCACTATATAGCCCAGGCAAGCCTCGAACTCACAGCAATCCTCTTGTCTCTGCCTCCTGAGTGCTAAGACTACAGGCATGAGCCACTACACCCGGCACTGTGGTATGTGGTTACAGGGGATTGAATTTGGGACCTTGCATGTACAAGCAGATGCCAGAACCACTGAGCTAAATCCCAAGCCCAAGACCACCATTTTGAATTCACTTTGTTGCTGGAAAAGAGGACCAGACTGCCTGATGCTTACTGTGTGCAATTTTGATCCAGTCATGCTAAAGTCAGACTTCTATTCAGAGCACTCTAGCACCTAGATAAAGCTGGTGTGGGAGTCAGAGACTGACCATAAAGAGTCTTGAAAACCATTTCTAAAGGTTAGGCTTTCTGTTCAGGACAATGGAAGACCACAGAAGACTTTGAGATGTCGGCATGACACACTCAGATTTTAGTGCGGAAGGCAGGTCTGGCCTCCTCACAGGAAAAAAAAAAAAAAAAGGGGGATTGAAATGGGGCTGGTGTAGGATCACAAAGAACAAATGCCAGAAAACAAGTGAGAGGAATTCTGAACATCTTGAACTAGGGCATTGCAGTGCTGACTGGAAAAGAACTTGATTTGTAGAGACATGTAAAGTGGAGGGGAAAGGGAAAGGAATATAGATACATACTGTGTAGTATATTGGGTTCCAGGAGCCTAACATTTTAAAAAATATTTTGGGGGGTTTTAAAATTTTTTTTGGAGACAGGATCTCATTATGTAGTCCAGGCTGGTCTCGTACTGACTATATAGCTTGGGCTGGCTTTGAATGTGTGATAATCCTCCTGATTCAGCCTCCTGAGTGCTGGGAGTGCCACTGTACCCAGCCTGACTTTTAAAATTCACAGTGACAACCTATGGAGTCACCCTGTTATTGTCTTTATTTTGCAGGTGAGGAAATTGAGGCACAGAGAAGGAAACAACAGACCCAAATGGTTCCTGATTGGATGAAGGCATAAGAGTGAGGGAGGAAGGTGTAAAGGACACTGCTTTAGTTTTTTTTTTTTTTTTTTTTTTGAGACAGGGTCTTGCTTTATATTTCAGGCTGGCCCTGAGCTCACTATGTAGCCCAGGCAAGCCTCGAACTCAGCAATCCTCCTGCCTCTGCCTCCCGAGTGCTGGGACTACAGGCATGAGCCACCACGCCCGGCTGCTTTGGTTTCTGACAGGAGCACTAGGTGGACACTGGTGATGCTTCTTGATATGGGGATGGGGGAGGAGAAGCAGGTTCTTTCAGGAGGGGGACATTGAGTCCTACCCAGGCTTGTCAGGTTTTGGAAGGGGAGATATGGAGCCTCTGCTCCTTATGTACTCTTTTAAAGCACCCCAGTATGATGTGAGTTAACAGTTTTTCCCAGAAAGTGTTATGCTAACGAAAAATTCCTGGGTTGGAAGGGGGTGAGTTTTAGCGAAGTGGCATGGTCACTATGGATTATGTTTAGAGTCGTAGCATTACACTGGCTCTGGGATTTTTATCCCTGAAACATGAAAGATAAAGCCTTTGTCTTCACATGGGTTGCCACTACCTCCATGCATTTAATTGTCTTGTTTGTTTTGCAGGAAAAGCCACTTTTTTTGGAAAAAGATTTGTTACCCAAGAGACCAGAATGAATCAAGTAAATATGTGTTTAGTCAGTTTCTAAAAATCTGCAGTTTATCCCAAGAGACCAGGAAGGTTTTTGTCTCCTAGGTAAACAGCAATTAAACAGTATATTAAAATGTATATTATATACCTGATTGGCCCACAGGGTAATTGGGCATTTTAGGAATATTTTAAAACATGTGTCCTACATCCCTCAACACTGTTTCAAGTAACTGTATACTTAGAACATGTGTTCTGCATAGTAAGAGTCATCTTATAAACCCTCGTTAAAGGGAATGAAACTAAAAGGCATCAGCTGCAGTCTGTTTTTCAGACATGTTTTTGCCAGCCAGATGCAGACAAAGGGAAACAAAGCCAAAGGTAAATCGTCCACCATGGGCCCCTGTTCCCTGACTGGGTAGCACCCAAGGGAGATCCCAGGCCAGGGATATCCAAGATTGGCACAACTTCCACAGGTAAGCCAGAAGCTTTCAGGAGGAAAAGGGGAGAGGGGTTTACAGCACAGGCACAGGTTATAGCCCCCAGGGAAGAATTCACACTCTCCTGCAGATAATGAAAAGCAGGTGTTTGCTGGCAGCAGAGAAGGAAAAGTCCAAGGTCCAGCTTTCTCTGGCGTGCTGAGTCGCCAAGGAAGTGCAGCCGACATGCAGTGAGTGGAGCACTTGGTGGGGACCTTAGAAGGAGCAGGAAGCTCAGAGGATGTGTGGCTGAGGCTTGAAGCCAGCAATCTTCCTAGTTCCTTGGGAGGGTTAATGACTGCTGGGACTTCTGAGCTGTCCTGGCTGCGCTGGTGTTCTCAAGGAGACAGCAGCTCACACAGCCTTGGTTTCCCTTGCACTTTGTAGTCCATAGTCCTCAGACAGTGCTTTTGGTAATTCTGTCAGGCTATAGGGAACCTATAGAGAACAGGGTTCTGCTTAGCCTGCCTTTCCTCCGGTACCGCTGTAAAGCCTTCGGCCATTAAATAAAGGAATCAAAGGTGCTTCTATAGCAAACTGATTTGGGAGAGAAGGGAGACGAGGAGCTTCTGAGCCAGGGTGGCCACAACTGCATCTGAAAGTCCAGAAGAGCTTCACAGCACAGGAGAAGAGTTGATCCTAAGCTCCCACCCGGAAGGACTGTGGGGTGGGCGGGAGAAAAAAGTACTGATTCACCCAAGACTGCATGCACTAAGTTGAGATGAGAAAGCAGGGGGAAATGTAGGCAAACAGGAAGGTGAATAATAGGGAGGAGTTGAGAGGAAGTAATAATTGGAGAGGAGATTATGAAATAAGGAGAAAAGGAAAAGTGACTCCTTCAGGGGAAAAGCCAGGCCTTGTCAGACAGTAAGTTTTTCTGGGGTTGATCAATGATTCACTTGCTTCAGACTATTTTTCTCCATATACGAAGGAGGAGAATTCACTGCCAGAAAGATGGCAGCACCCCTGGTTTAACCACGGTATTAGAATGGCTGGTAGCAGTGGCTGTTATCTGGGAACTGGGGAATTCTTTTGACGTTAGTTTTGGACATAGTCCTAATCGGTTTTAAAGTATGACCCAGATGCATTCTTCCGATGTTTAATGTCTAAGTCACTGGTGCCTCTGGACAAGGAAGGAAATGAGCTGCATAAAATGCCGGAATGGATCTTGGCACAACTTATAGGCTCTAAGCAAACAACTGTGACCTCAGAATCTGCATCAGGTGAGGTTATGGCCTGTGTTTTAACATTGGTGACATATTTGTTATCAGCAGCACTGTGGCTGCACTGGATAAGGGGCTGAGGGTGACCCCACTCCATTATCTAATAGTCTTCACTTAGGAGCACATACTGCATACAGGCTTTTTCATGGGGACGTGCAGGTCTTATGTCTGACCCAGCGACCTGGCCTTATCTGCTTCACTTCGCGCAGGGGGACGTCTGACACGCTCCTGGCTCCGGAAGTGCCTTTGCTCTCTAGTGCTGCCTGCAGAGCTGCTTAGCAATGGTCTCCTTGCTAAACTGCAAGCATGAACTATTTCTTTGCAGGACACCAGTCTGTCATCCACATAAAATAGGCAGGGCAACAGGATGGGAGTAGTGCTGGACCAGGGGCCAATTGTTCTTTTGCGTCTTTGACATATCCCCTTCTGGTCCCTTGAGTAACTGACTTTTCTCCTTTCCTCTCAAACAGACTTCGAATTATTCTCCATTGATCTGGGAGCCACAAACCAGCCTTCATTTACCTGAAAACAGCTATAGAAAGGGATCACTTGATGCCGGGCTTCTCTTGCTGAAGCCCCCAGGTCGCTCCCCCAGCTGCTTTTCTGGCTGAAAGCTGACAGCAGAAATAAATGAGACCTTCTCCTCAGAGAAGTCTTCCCAGATCAACCTTCTAAAGTAAGTCGAACCCCTGTATTAGTGACACAAACTGCCACAACTAAGTACTGGAGAGTCTGCTCAAACAGCACACGCTTTTTAACCATTCTGGAGCCTGAAAGTCTGAGACCTAAGAGACAGTGCAGTAGGTCTGAGGTGAGACCTCTGTCCCCAGCTGGTAAGCACATGCTCGTTTGACCTCTCCTTCGGGCCTGCTTGGAGAGTGTGGTACAGGGTTTCTGGTCTCTATGAGGGCGCTAATTCCATGCTTTGGGCTCTACCCTCCCAAATGTCTCATCTGCAAATACCATCACAATAGTCGGTAAGGCTGCAATATGTGAATTTTGGAGGGACGCAACATTCAGTTTATAACATTTTCCATACACACCATTCATTCTCTCCTTTGGTCCTTTGTCAGCTTCTTTGTAATATATTGTCGTTGATCCTTATTTTCTCATTTTGTTGGTTTGTGCCCATCCTCCAGATAAGACAACTGTCTCTCCTATCATTTGTCTCCATCTCCCAAGATGTAACCCATGGCATTTATAAATGCCCAGTAACATTTATGGATTGAGTTTTCAGTGAGTGGATGAATGGAGTACCTGTTTGGGGAGCTCACTCACACCTTTGGCCAAGGAGACTAGCAGACCTGGAGCTTCCTCACCTTATCTGTTGTCACTGCAGACCATCTACCAGATGCTTGCTAAAGTCTCCATTTTCTTCTACTCCTTCAATCCTAACACTTTCTCTTAGACACATGGTTTCAGTCCATGTCATCAGATTAGTCACAGTTCTAATGTTTCAGATGCTTTTTTCATTCATGACACATTTTCAAATTCTTGAATATTTGGTTGTGGACTTGAAGAGATTAAAAGATTCAAAGTAAGAGGATAGAAGTAAGAGGTAATTACAAAGCAATATCTCATAGTAACTTATCAAAGTGCCTATAGTTACCAACATAGCATCGCCAGCATATTCCCTGAACTACACTTCTATCAACATTCTTCTATTAGGCGTGATTTCGGTAGTATTTAACATACCCCTGGCTAACACTATTGTGACAGCATGCTACCTTGCAGCAAAACACATTTCACACATTGTTCTAAACACATTCGCCCACCTGCTTGTGGTTTGCATTCTACCACTTACACATCACCAGACTAGTCTATTGCCTGTCAGTCTTTCCATGCTCATCTTGAACCAAACGTGAAAGGCACAATTGACAATTTGGCTTCTTCTGTTGAGTGATATAGTCACATACCACATCATGGAGAGCATTTGGTCAGTAAGGATCATATATATGATATGATCCTCTAAAAGTATCATGGAGCCAAATAGTTCCTATCCTCTAATGACATTGTGTCATCGTATTGTCAAAACACAACACATTACTTGTTTGTGGTAATTCTGGCACAAAGAAACCTACTGTACTGCCAGTCATATAGAAATATAGTACATAAAATTATGACTGGCTTATGTAGTTGCTATGTTTTTTAGTTTTATTTTAGAGTATTCTACTTATACAAAAAAGTTGAACTGTAAAACAGCATATCTTGTTACACTGGCAGGAGCCTTATATGTCTGTATTCACTGTGTGAACAGACTACATAGGAAGATTGACCTGCACCATCTAGGGTTGTGTAAGTGCACCCTATGATGTTTACACGAGACAGCCTCACCTAGTTGTGTTGTTCAGAAGTGCCCTTGTTGTGAAGTGATGCATGACTATTTCCATTTGTAAGGGAGAGCTTGAGATTTCTAGCAGTGCGAAAGAAAGGAAACAAGAGTGTGAGTTAAACTCTCCCAGGCCAACAGGACCTGCAGCAAGAACAGCCATTACTGATGGCACTCTGGCCATATGCTAATGAAATATGCAAAGCCTAGATCTGGTGAAGGTCCCAAAAAGCTCTCTGTACAGACCCCACTCTCTGGCTGACCCCAGGAAACCATCCTGATGGCTCTCTACTTCCCATCAGGAGTTACCAAGAGCCAAAGAAAGATTCAGTTGAGACCAGACATTCTGTCCAAAACATGATGAACATGAAGGCAGAGAGAGGAGGTCCGTAAGCAGGAGTTCAAAGTGGACAAGGGCTAAGGGACAACGTGGAGAATGGGGGGTGGCTGGCATGCTAGGAGTTTAGCTCAGTGATACAGCATGTGCATGTCATAGCAAGGTTCAGTCTCCAGGGCAAAAAAGGGAAAGAAAGAAAACAAAGTGTAGAACAGGGTGGCTATATTCTAAATGGGTTAGACTGTATGCCACCTTGCTGGGTTGTCGGGCCCTGGTTAGGAGTTGCCTGACAGAAAGGATTAGACACTGGTTATGTAGAAAGAGAGTGAAAGTAGTTCCAGAGTCATGGGCTCCATTGTTTAGCTAGAGAAGATGTGCGTAGCTGGGTTCTTCCTTGGCTCCAGGTAAGGACCCAGCCAGCATTGATGTCCCATATCACCAATAGTTTATCAAATATGTCAGTGTCTCAGTAGGGATTGATCCAAGCTCTAGTCTGCTTGCTCTTTTGCTATGTTTTATTAGCTACAATTTTACATTTGGGAGCTTGACCACTGTGAAAGGTGGACTCCAAGAGTCTATGAAACATGGGCTGGAGGGTTAGCTCAGTGGTTCCGGCGCCTGCCTCGCAAGCGCAAGGTCCTGAGTTTGATCCCTGGTAACCACATATAATGCTGGGCGTGAAGACATGCCCACCAGCAATCAACACCGCATACCACAGTGCCAGGCGTGGTGGCTCACACCTGTAATCCCAGCACTCAGGAGGCAGAGGCAGGAGGATTGCTGAGTTCAAGGCTTGCCTGGGCACCATAGTGAGCTCAGGGCCAGCCTGAACTACAAAGCGAGACCCTGTCTCAAAAGCAAAAAAAAAAAAAAAAAAGAGTCTATGAAACTCAAAGTAACTAATTTGCCCTGGTATGGCACACACCTATAATCCTAGCACTCTGGGAGGCTGAGGCAGGATGTTCACAAATTCAAGCCTAGCCTGGACAATTTAATGACTTGATGAGATCCTGTATCAAAGTATTAAAAATGAAAGCAAAGGGTTGGGAATATAGCTCATGGTGAGCATTTGATCAATAGAAGTCAGTAAATGTCATTTGGTCAATAAAGGTGAAGGCCCTGTGTTCATTCCCCAATACCAAATAAGTAAATAGATAATTCTACTACTGTATATATACCTTCTAGTTTAAGTGTGTGTGTGTCCCCTTCTGGGGAGGAGATTAAAATATGATGATAAGAAAAACTAAGATCTCATAATTTTCTATAGTTTTTAATTAATATCTATGAAAGCACCATTTCTAATACCATTATCAAGAATTGAAGCGTGAAAAACTGAAACAATTACAGATATAAATGTAGATACATACAGATATTTCAAATGTAATACTATACAGTGATCATTAGAAAGATTTATTGTTACCAGATACTCGTTTAAGGTCTGAGAAATACAAACTTTTATATATTGAAACCTAATTATGCTCAAGAAACCTAAATATAAAATGTATTTATTGAAAACTGAAATGTAAGTTATTTTAAATGATAGGCAGACAGACCAATAGATGGATTAGAGCAGAAACCAGAAGTGGGAGATTTGCATAGCTATTTCCACTGTCCACTTAAACCTAAAGAAAAAAAAAGATTTTACTCACTTCTAGTTAATTAGGTAATGTAGACAGTCAAAACAGGGAATTTAAGCCAAAATACCCATACTGTGACTCAGCCTTTTAAATTTATTGGTCTTCAACAAGCTGCAGTTACTAATTTCTCATGTTATACTGGGCACAGGAAGAAAATGAATTCAATTTCAAAACCAGGTCACCACGTCAACAGTTTTGAAATCAATTTTTATAATTTAACAGCTGATTTTTTCATATTTTGCCCAAACACCAGCTTTTGACCCATTTCTTTCATTTACATAAAATAAAAGGCGTAAGAGTTTTGAGCCTATTTCAATGAGTGAAGTGAGGGTTTTAAAAAATTTTAATTTTGCCAGGGATGGTAGCTCACACCTGTAATCCAAGCACTTGGGAGGCAGAGACAGGAGGATTGCTGAGTTTGAGGCTTGCCTGGGCTACATAGTGAGCTCAGGGCCAGTCTCAACTACAAAGCAAGACTTTGTCTCAAAAAAAAAAAAAATTGGTAATTTCACAAGGCTACCTCCAGTTCAGAGACACTATTATTATTATCTTATTGTTATTTTATACAAAGCGTAGACAAAGTTACAGAGATCTTAAAAATAGTTTGTAACAATCAAAGCTTTAGGGTTGTAAGAGACAGAAGACACATAAACTGGCCTAGGCAAAAAAGGGAAATGAATGGGAAGGACATCAGAATGTCTCAGTTAACCCTAGTCAAAGCAAGGGTGGGTCTCAGAAACACCTGATCTAAATGCCACCCCAAAATCCTGCTTGTTGTCTTTGCTTTCTACTCCATGTTAGAAGCTTACATTTTATCTGGTGAAATATGGCTACCAAACGATTCTGAGCTCATTCTAAATAAACTTACCACCACTGGAGCGCTGGCTGGCTTTTTCCAAAACTGGTCTACAAATTGAAAAATTCTAAGGAATTACTCTGATTGACCCAGTTTTTTCTGGTGCCCATTCACAAACCAAGCAACCAGGGCTAAAAAGGTGAATTCATGTAAAAAAAAATTTTTTTTTTGAGACAGGGGCTCACTTTGTAGTTCAGACTAGCTCTGAGCTCACTATGTAGCCCAGGCAAGCCTCGAACTCAGCAATCCTCCTGCCTCTGCCTCCCGAGTGCTAGGATTACAGGCGTGAGCCACCATGCCCAGCACGGTGGTATGTGGTGCTGATTGCTGGTGGGCGTGAGTCTCCACGCCCAGCACTGTATGTGGTTACCGGGGATTGAACTCAGGACCTTGTGCTTGTGAGGCAGGTGCTGGAACCACTGAGCTAAACCTCCGGCCCCTTTTTTTTTTTTAAAGGAAAGAAAAAGAAAAGAAAAAGGCGGTTTTGATAATGGGGGTGTTAACAATAGAACCTGAAAGAGAAGAGAAATGATAAGACGACTGTTTCCTTCAAAAATATACTTAAGGACCCGGCGTGGTGGCTCATGCCTGTAATCCCAGCACTTGGGAGGCAGAGACAGGAGGATTGCTGAGTTCAAGGCTTGCCTGGGCTACATAGTGAGCTCAGGGCCAGCCTGAACTACAAAGTGAGACCCTGTCTCAAAAAAGAATAAAATAAAATAAAAAATAAAGGGACTGAGGATTTAGCACAGTTGTTTCACCATCTGACTGGCAAGCGCAAGGTCCTGAGTTTGATCCCCAGTACCACACACCACAATGCTTGGCATGGTGGCCCACACCTGTAATCCTGGCATTCAGGAGGCAGAAGTAGGAAGATTGCTGTGAGTTCGTGGTTTGCCTGGGCTACTTAGTGAGCTCAGAGACAGCCTGAACTACAAAGTGAGACCCTGTCTCAAAAAACAAAAAACCCCACCAAACTAAAAACAAAACACAAAAATATACTTAAGGGCCAGGGACGTAGCTCACTGGCACTGCACCTACCTGGCAAGTGCACAGGACCTGAGTTCAATTCCCAATTAAAAAAAAAGTATTTAAACTCATTTTACTATGTGGAAATTTATGCTCAAAGAAATAAAGTGACTTACACAAGGGTCCAACTTACATTTAAACTCAGCTCTTCTTTGTGGGACATAGCCTCATGCCTGGCTCATTCCCTCACACTGCTGTTCATTCTGTGGAGTCCTCTTTTTAGGGTGTTTCTCCCAGAAGAGGTAAGTGTGGGGTGGGTAGGATCAGTGCTCTTATGCTGTGATCAAACTTCTACCCAGCCTTTTTTCTGTACTCCTAGCCTCACTGGGCTTCCTTTCAGTCTAGTTTTGCTTAATTTTCTTATAGGGAGAGGTAGGCATGAAGTGGGAATCCCCTGTTGCCCTCCTTCCACCAGTCCCGGGGGACCCACCCTGTGTAAAAATGATGGTCACAGTAGCATTTTGTACCAAAAGAGGGCCTACTGTTCAAATGCTTTCTGTGCATTCACTCATTTTACCCTCAAAACAGCCCTGTGAGAGAAGTAATAACAGTAATAGTATCATCCGTACTTTTCAGATAAGAAACTGGGGCCCAGAGTTAAGTCACTTGTCTGAGTGTACTCTAATTCATTTTACAGGACTCATGAGGTTGTGGAAGGTTGGAGGCTGGACTCAAATCCTGGCTTCTGGCTCTCATATTTGCTGTTGAACCGAAGGTAGGCTTTGGGCTGCTTGGATGCTTGCAGACCTGGGTGTCAACTCATCTCTAGTGCTGCTGCCAACTGGGTTTGGATCAAGGCCACTCCCACTGTGACCCTCTGGCTCCCACCCTAGTCTCTTGCCACCACAGTGAGCCACAGTGTCTCCCTCTGGACCTGGCTCCCCGCTGGTGACAGCTGCTGCCGCTGCATGTGCCCTCCCACTGCGGTAAGGAGCCAACTATTCAGCTCTGCATGCATGGTTGCTCCCCACACTTGCTGGCACAGTTTAGGGTAGGGTGCCCTCAAGAAGTCTTGCTCTTTCAAGTTGAAGAAAGGAGCCTGGATCAGGTTCCATGGGGCCAAAGGTGATTGTCATTGTGCCTTCTGTGCAGACCTGTGAAGAACCCCACAATACAGGCCCTTAAGTGAAGCAAAGAATGGGTATGCCAATTCACCCCCACCACAGGATGAGTTCTTGGGCCTTTATGCTAGGGGACACACTTTTTCTACTGTTCGAAGGGATCCACAGTATAGGCTCTGGAGGTAGACAAGGGTTTCATGCTGTCTGCTGTGCACTGCCCCTGTGATCTTGGGTAAAAAAGCTTTTTGTCATTGTTTGGTATCTTGGTTGATTGGTTCCTTCCTTCCTTTTTTCTCCCCCCACCTTTTATTTTGAGACAAGCTCTGACCGTGTAGTCTAGCCTGGATTTGTTCTCATTATGTAAACCCATGTTGGCTTCTAACTTGTGGCAATCCTCCTATCTCAGCCCTTTTAGTGCTGGGATTGTGGGCATGCGCCACGGAACCCAGCTCTTCAGCTTCTCAAGTATTGTATAGAGTAAGAATAACAATGCCTACCTCAACATCTTTAGTGAAGATTAAGTGACACAACATGGTGAAGCTCATAACAGAGTGCCTAGCATAAAATAAATTTCAATAAATGATGCCAACCATCTTCTTAGTGTTTTAACCTTATTGACTGGTTTCCCAAATCTTTACAATTCATTCCAGGGTTTATAGAAATAGGACTCCTGATGACCTATAGCTTGGCCTTGATGCCTCCTCAGATTAGGCCCTGCCTGGAAGAGAGCAGGTTTGGTAACTGACAAGGAGAGGTGGAAGTGGTGGTGGGCTGGGGCCAGGCTCCTCTCTCCATTTGGTGCCAAGATGAACTGTTACCAAGATGAATCTGTCATCCCGCCCTCCCCTCTCCCCAGCAGGTGACTCTTCCTCTCTTCTGCACGTTGCTGCTGCTGTTCGTGTTTCTGTCGCTGCTGCACATTTCATTTCTATCTGATATCATCAGCAGAGAATCATGACTCTTGCTCTGTCCAGGGCCTGCCCAGCCAGAGGGTCACCCCTGGCAAAGCAGCTCCTGGAAACGCACTCTGATTGCACAACTCCCACTCCTAGCTCACCCGGCCACTCACATCATTCTCACCTCTACACATTTTAGCCACAAAAGTGTGCTTTTTGTTCAAAATTTAACCACTCTTTTGCCTGCTTTTCTTCAGGTTCCAAGTCTAGGAGCTATATCTGTGGTGTGTGGTTATAAAAGGCTACGCTGTCCCCTACACAGCACAGAGAACAAAGTGGCCAGTCACTCCGTGTAGGGGCAAATGGAAAAAGATGACCAAAGAGACACACTTCGTGGGTGAATGAACGATGTCAGTGTCTTGAATTTAAACACTGTCTCATCAAAATTTTGCTTTAAGAAAAATGCAGGTTGGAAAATACCTATTTAGAGATCTCCTTTGGAAATAGTCCCCCAACTTTGCCGGTACTGAGATCTGGGACTTCTCCAGCTAACATAGCTTGACCTAAATATAAGTATAAAATCCCCTGCAAGTCCTGGCTCCTGGAAAGTGGAACTGCAGCATATTTTGCTGAGATAAAATGCCATGAAACCTTCTTGTTTTTTTCCAGGAACCTTTCAGTCCTCAGGGAGACAGGATCCGTGGCAGAAGAAAGAAAAAACAAACCATGCAGATGAGGTTACTTGTAACTGAAAAATAAAAGAAGGAATCCGAGGGGATGAGTTATGAGATACTGGAAACGAGTTTCCAGAATGTGACAAAGAAGGTGCCAATCAGAAAGTAGAATTGCAGGACTAATAATATTAATTATAATAAAAGAAAAAGTGCAGGGGGAATAAAATGGTATGTGTAGCAGAGAAAGAGAGAGGAAGAGAGAGAGACACTTAGGGTTAGGCTGGAAGAATAGGCAGAGTGAGACAGGAGCCAGGGTTGGGGAATCCCAGAATAATCTGTTTACAAAAAGACGGGTGTTTGGAAATTCCTACAGTGACTTGAGAAATTCAGACAGGAACCAGAAAAGGGCCCAAATGTGTGTTCTGATCAACTGCTACTGATGTTCTGTCTGGACTCCAGGGAATTCTCTCGGCTTGGAACAGAAGCTTTCAGAGTGTAGGTTTCAAGGGGCTCCATTATCTTCCACGTGGCCTCGGGCAGGGCCCGGACGCTGCCGCTGCCGCCGCCGCCCCCGCCCCCGCTCGCCTGCGCAGTCTCCGCCTGCCGGGTGTCCCCGCCGACCCCGCCCCCCCCCGGCGCGCTGGTATTGTTCTCCCGCCTGGCGGGGAGGCGGGTGGGACCGGTGGGGAGCGGCCGGCGGTGGCGACAGGCTCCCCCCCACGGGTCAGAGCACCCAGGCCTCCGCCCCCTGCCCCTCGCTGACCACGGTGAGCCCCAGGAGGTCAGCGGCCCCAAGCTCGGGCTCTGCGGGGCGGCCTCTGCCAGGCCTTCCGCCTCGAGCCCCCAGAGGTGGGGAAGGAGGACGCTGGCCGCGCCGGGAGCAGGAAGCGGGGCTGCGTCCCAGGGCCGCGCTGTGGCTACTGCGGGCCGAGGGCGTCCAGCTGGGGGAGGGACTCCGTGACGCACTCCCGGCCTCGGAACACTTCACCTTCTATTTATAGACGCTCCTCGGCTGCAGACCTGGCTCGCCCTCGCCTCCTTCCCTGAGTCGTGAGCCAAAAGCTCCATCTAGAACGGAAGATCCTAATGCAGGATGATAAGCATTCTACTTTGTGCACATCTTTACTATTCCGAGTATTAAGTGCCAGTCTAATGATCTTTTTTTTTTTTCCCCACAGGGAACCCCCCTCCCCAGTTTGCGAAAGCTTTAAAATATACACGCCTTTATTTTACATGCCTCCTAAACATAATAAATTCATCTCTTGTAAGATCAGGAAATATTCTCCAAGGATTTGCGCAGGCTGGTTGAGACGTAAACCCACTGAATTAGGGGACCGGATATTTCTAGCTGGTGTTCTGCATGTGCTAAAATCTAGCAGTTCTAAACACGGAATTTATTCTGGAGAGGGACCGCATACAAGGGCGATATTGCACATTTCAAACAAAAGCAAAGTTCGTCTCAAGATTTTTTAAAACTGTCTTTTAGAGATCGACTATACTTTTAGATGTATACTGCCCTTGTAGTTGTAAGTGGCTAAAAATAATTCTTACCTGGTCTGAGGTAATCAGAACAGGGAATTAAAAAAAAACTAATGTATTTCTCATAATTTGGTTGTGCTGCAGTCAACCTAAAAGGGAAACCTAACGATTGTCTTTCATTTTGGTTTCTATTCAGTTTCACCTTCTGAAAGCCAGAACTGAGAGAGTCTGTAACCCATTAGGTTTAAGAAAAGGATCAGACATACATCTATAGATGTGTGTTTTGAAAATCTAACCACAGTTGATTCCCGCGTGAGTGGGTTTATGATGGCAAAATGCTATCCTGCTAACATCTCCTCTAATGAAGTGGGGGCAGCTGTGCCTTAATACCTTTAAGTAGTTGAGAAGACTACAAATGGCAGTCGTTAGAGTGCATTTAAGATATTCATTGATAATAGAATCCTGTTATCACAATTTTGTGGAAGCCACTATGGTTTACATACCCTGGCAGCCAGCAATTCCATTCTTTTTTTTTTTTTTTTTTCCCTTTTCTTTTGCTGCACCAGCGATTGAACTCAGTACTTTACACTTGCCAGACAGGCATGGTACCACTGAGCTACATCCCCAGCCCAGCAATACCATTCTTAAAAGTTTATGGTAAAGACACAGTATGCACACATAAAGTCACTGATTGTTGCAATGCTTATTCTAGGAAAAGGTTATAAACAGCATAAATATCCTGCGAGTATGACACATCTATATACATGGTCTTAAAGATCAAAGCACCTGATTTTGATATTGATAGGGAAGAAACTCCAGGATATACTGTTAAGTGAAAAACAAAGTATAGAAATGGCAAGGGCTGGCAGTACACATCTGTAGTCTCACCTGCTTGGGAGGCAGAGGATGGAGGATCCTCTGGACCTAGGAGTTTGGGTTCAGTGTGGGCAACATAATGAGATCCTGTCAAATAAATCAGTAAGACAGATTGGAAATGTAGCTCAGAGGTAGAGTCCTGGATTCAGTCCCCAGGTACAGTATACACTACTTTCATTTACATTAGGAAAGTAAGTATACACATATACGGAAATACATATATACACCAAATGAATAAATATATATAATGAAAATGGCAGCATTGTTTGCCTCTGAGAAGGAAACTTATTTTCTATTATTTCTCCTTTTGGATCCTTGAAGTTTGTCCCAGAAACATGTATCATCTATTTAAAACATTTTAAACTGAAAATACCTTTAAATTTCTTGCTAAATTTAGCCTCATATGGAAGGTCTTTCTTTTAATTTATAGGTGAGTGAATTTTTTGGCAGGAAATCTTTGATTTCTCTTTCGTTTGGCTGTGAAAACCTGAGAGTGCAGAAGTTCTGTGTTGGTGATTATTATTGGGAGAAGTTTACTGGGAAATAAAAAACAAGCTAGCCTCTCATCCTCAGCACTCTCAACCTCATGCAAACCAGTCTATGAAATGCTTTGTCTGAAGGTTGCAAGAACTGTGCATTTTAAAAGTAAGCACTGTTTGTATTTTTCCCAAGGTTGTAGCATGTTATGAATGGGAAAAATGGCAGAGAAAAAAGTCTATTGGGGATATATAAAATAATTATTTAAAGAGATTTAGCTGGGTTTTGTGGTACACATCTGTTATCCCTGGTTTTCAGGAGGCTGAGAAAGGATGCTCCAAAGTTCAAGGCCAGCATAGGCTACTTAGCCAGACCTTGTCTCAAAATTTAAAATTTTTGAAAAGGATTGGGAATGTCTCAGTGGTAGAGTGCTTGCCTAGCATGTGCATGGCTCTGGGTTCAATCCCCAGCAACACCCCCCCACACACACACACACACGGGGACCGGCCAGGAGAGAGACAATTTATAACTCATCCATTTTACATTGCATTGGATTATAACTTAAAGTCCTGTGTATCGGAATTCTTATTTCCTGCAATGGCTTCTTATGCTATAGATCAAGTGAGATTTCAGAATATTCCAGTGAGTTAATGTATACAGAGTGCTGCTGCCTCTGTTACAAAAGTGAAAAAAACCCCAAAAACATAGACATTGAGATAGAGTAGGGTTGGGCACTGTCAGTAATAAGTCAAATGTTTTCTGTTTCATTCCACTGTATGTGGAATTTCTTGTGTAAGTTTGTGCTGCTCCTAGATGGAACAGCCCTGGGAATGGGTCAGCATTGATGTTTCCAAATGGTTTCTTTCAGAGAACTCAGCACTGATGTCTTGTGAAAAAGATGATGATAAAGATGAGGAGGATGAGCAGACATATCTTTGACAAATGGAAATATTTTGGGTTCACCTGTGTATGAGTAAATGCGCAAAAAGCCCTTGGCCTGAGTCTGGCAGATAAAAAGAGCACCACGCAGAATGCGGAATGGGAGGGAGCCTATAGTAGTGATCCCCTGGTCCCAAGTTGTATGTGAGTATGGAGTGAGGATGCTCATTGCCTGCCTCCTGCTTTTCTAAGCACCACCGAGTCCCTGTGAGTTTCCCTGTCTTTATATGCTACCAAAGGGAGCCACTTCCATGATTTTAACTCTCTCTAGGCACAGGTATGCTATTATTTATGGAGAGCTTTTGAAAACATTAATTCAGGCTACCTTTGCTTTCTACTTAAGCTTACCTTTGCTTTAAGCAATGATCGTGGCTTTTGGTATAAATAATATAGGTTTTTAGGTATAATACAGTGGAAATATTATATGTTTATAATATTAGAATAAAATATATATGTAATCTAATATTAGAATAAAATTGAGAATGGAGGGCATAGTGATTCATGCCTATAATCCTAGTACTTGGGTGGCAGAGGCAGAAGGATTGCTGTGAGTTTGAGGGCAGCCTGGGCTACATAGTGAGGTTAGGGCCAGCCTGAACTACAAAGCATGACCCTGTCTCAAAAAAAAAAGAACAAAAGGGCCGGAGGGTTAGCTCAGTGGTTCCGGCTCCTGCCTCGCAAGCACAAGATCCCGAGCTGGATCCCCAGTAACCACATACAATGCTGGGTGTGGAGACTCATGCCCACCAGCCATCAATACCACATACCACAGTGCCGGGCCTGGTGGCTCATGCCTGTAATCCCAGCACTCAGGAGGCAGAGAAAGGAGGATTGCTGAGTTCGAGGCTTACCTGGGCTACATAGTGAGCTCAGAGCCAGCCTGAACTACTAAGCGACAACCTGTCTCAAAAAAAAAGAAAAAAGAACAAAAAAACTGAGAATTTTCTGAAAAGTTCTCATGTGGCATGGTAACCAGTTGGAATACAGGAAGTGAGACATCAGAGTATACTTTTGCCCTTGGGGTATTGCTGTAAACTGAAGAGAACACTGTGAGATACTTGGCAACTACTTATCGCCTTCAGTGTCCTAGGTGTGGTTGGAAGAAGAAGTCCTAGAAGCTGGAAGAGGTGTCCACCTGCTCTCGTGCTATCAGCACACACTTTCAGAGCAGGAAGCTTCTTTGGGCTCTGGCCATGCGTGCTTCGACCCGCTGGATGCTATCTGTGCTCCAGCACACCCTGCATTGCTGCTGCAGGTCTCAGCTCAGAAATAACCTTTTAGATAAATCTCTCTAGCCAGCTACTTAAGAGCAGCTAGATTAAATTCTGTGGGTAGTGAAGGAGTCAAGTGTTTTCTGGGGAAGAGCCCATTTGTACAGCCTATCTGGCACAAACTCAGACTCAAAAGAATGAACTCAGGGAAACCTTATCTTTCAGGCTTGGCCTAAAATATATTGGCCTATATTACAGCATGCATATGAAAGAGTATATAAAATCAAGCTGTGCACTTTGTAAAGTCATGAATTGACAACCACATGTGAACAGAACATTACTAACCCCTGAGAAGCCACTGTGTACCCATTTCTGAACATTTTTGCCTCCCTGGCTCTGCCTCCAGAATTACCTTCCTGAATTTTGTCTTTATTGCTATAATGCTTGTGGATAAATTACTGAAAAGTCCTCTGTTTAGTTGTGCATGCTTTTGAACTATATGTGGGTGGAATCTTGCTTTTTCATTTAATATTATCTTTTTGAGAGAATATTGAATAATATTGAACTGGTAGCTCATCTTTTCTTTCTCTTCCCACTGCAAACTTCAGCCCAGACCCCTCCTGGATTCTTGCTTATATCTTCTAACCAGGATCTCTTTTGACAGATTCGTCCCTCTAGAGTTCTTTATTCAAATCACCAATGAATATTCACCAAATATGGAAATCGCATACAGTTCAAATTGAATTTAAAATTATTTTCTAACAACATATGAAATGGTATGAGACATTTTTTTGCATATATTGTTAAATTTATACATTTACGATACAGTTCCATATATTATAAATGTATACATATTTGGTATTTCAAATCTCTTAAGGACTGACATTTTAATTGTAGTTGTCTCTGGAAAATAGGATTATAGTGTATAGTATTACCAAGTTTTCACCAGATTATATATGGCTTTGGAAATAAGAAATCCATCTGCCTTGACTTTATTTTTCTACCTCCCATGGCCTCTTGAAATATATGACCTGATGGGGAGGTGGAGCGTGAGGCCTGGGGCATTATGCAGAGCTCCTTCTCAGAGACACATTCATCTATTCTGATTTCCTTTCCTGCTCTGAGTCCAGGGCATCACTGTCTTGTGTGTAGCAGGGTACCCGGCCCTTTACTCGTCCTCCCCTCCAGGGCCGGTTTCACAGGTGTGCCACTCTGCAGCTGCACAGAGCCTCATGCTCAGAAAGGCCTACATTTGGCTTACCGCTCTGCCATACTGTCCTGAAAGTCTTTGTTTCACTTTAACCTGTGTTACCTGTGGTTTTTAAGTAAAGTCCCTGAGTTAGTGTGGCATAGGCTGAGGGATGTCATCAGGTGCATACTGCCTTGTCCTGGCTGTCTGGTAACATGTTATGGCTGTTGAGAGTTTTCCAAGTTGTATATGTGCTTAATCTTGGAGTAAGTGGGGATGCTGACAGCTGGAGAGGCCATGTTCTCTGTTCCAATCTGAATGCAGAAAAGAGATAGTGGTGTTCTATAAGACATGAATGACCAACGAATTACGTCTTACACTTTCTTGTGTGTTATTTCCCAGCACGAGTCAATCACAAATGCTGAACCTAAAGACATAGAAGAAAAGGGAAAAATAAGGCAATCTCCAGGGTTTTTTCCTTCTGGACCTGCCTTCCTGAGCAGTAAGTTCAAGGCAAAGGTTTAGAAAGATGCACACATAGCAAGAGCGAAATAAAAATGTTTCGGTTAGTTATGCTTCTTCTGTTCTGGTAAGAATGAAGCACAGATGCACACAAAAACTCTGAAATATAAACTGGATAATGTCAGTGATTCCTCATATACGAATGGAACAGTATAAAATAAACAGTACAATTTAGGCTAATAATTTACAATTTCAATTCTTTTTTTTTTTTTTTTTTGAGACAGGGTCTTGCTTTATAGTTCAGGCTGGCACTGAACTCACTATGTAGCCCAGGCAAGTCTCGAACTCAGCAATCCTCCTGTCTCTGCCTCCCGAGTGCTGGGATGACAGGCATGAGCCACCACGCCTGGCACTGTGGTGTGTGGTATTGATGGCTGGTGGGCATGAGTCACCATGCCCAGCATTCTATGTGGTCACCGGGATCAAACTCAGGACCTTGTGCTTGTGAGGCAGGTGCCCGAACCACTGAGCTGAATCTCCAGCCCTACAATTTCAATATTGTTCAATTAGAATGATGATAAGCAACATTAAATTACAAATGAAAATATTTTCACACCATGTAAAGTTGTGGGACAGACTGAATAGAAAAATCTTTATATTCTAGTACTTTAACAGTACTTTATTTTGCCAGGACCTCACAAATTATATAGCCTGCCCTGTCTCCAAATTATCATTTTCATTGTATTATAGCTTATAAAATCCTATCTCTTCTCTAAACTATTGTCTCTGCAGTGAGTTCTTATAGTCCATTTTGAAAACTGGAAGTTAAGAATTGACTTTTTTCTTTTTAAATATGTACTGTCTAATGTGTTTACCCCAAGAAAATGGACTGGATTATAAAAAATGCAAAGAACTACATTGGTTAATATCTCAATATATTGTCTCCTATATTAAAAATAAAAACAAGAAAATCTATCAATTGTAAATCCCTTGGAGGAAAACTTTTCTTTCCTTTCTCTGGGCTTACCACCATGCTTTCCTTGTTTCTTAAAATTGAAACTTGTTCTTTTCCTCAACAAGTGTTTGTTCAAGTAAGTTTTTTTAAAAATTGAATTCTTTATTGGTACAATTTATATACATCTCACAATCACATATAACATTGGGGAATGTGTACCAGTATATGACACAAGTTAATTCTCATTTTTACCCATATCCCTACCCACCCACACCTCCCCACCCCCTTTATACATACTCTTTTATTTTCTTTCTGAATCATATTTATTCCTTTGTTCAGTTAAGTTTAAAGCACTCTTTTCATTATGCTGTTTCAGCTCTCAAACATCAACAAGGGCTCCCTATTGTCTTACCCTATAAATTGAAATTCATAACTAGATATTTAATGCTCTTTAATCTAGGCTCAATCTGCTTTTCTAACACATCTCCCAAGTCTCCCTAGAACTTCTTAAGCAATTATTGAGCAACTATGGAATGACTGATTACATGATTTCTGGGAGTTATAGAAACTATAGATGGGTAAATGACCAGTCCTTTCAAGGTCATACATATGAAATAAATGCCAACTAACAATGCTCCAATATTAGCAGTTAGTGATGAGCAGTACAGATCCTAAGTGAGAATCTTAAGAAATATGCCTCTTAGAACAATCATCTCTACAGAATCCCATCCCAGCAGCTGTACAAGTTAGGGAGGTTGGGAGAGTTTCCTGAGGCTGCTGCTTAGTCTGCAGGAGAGGCTGCCAAGAGCAAGCCTCATGCACACGTGGGTTTTTCCTTAGACCCTCTTACCTAGCACAGCCTGCCGTTCCTGTGTATGGGAGTTCGAGGGCCATGGAATCACCACCGTTACTGAGGGTCAGAATTTGTATACTAGCAGTGAACCATTAAGGAAGGCTCTAGGCAGAGACAGGCTTTTAAAGCAGTATAATCCAAGCAAAGGTTATTCTGAGTGTATGTTTGTGGGAAGCAATTAAGTTTTCAACATGTCCACTAGGGGAAAACTCATAACATCACAGGGCTGGGAGAAACTTCTAGAACTATCTGGTCCATTCCCCTGTCTTTAGTTAGAAAATTATGCCTAAACCTTTTGGTAACACTTTTACTTGTGTATCAGTCTTGATTTCAGAAAGCTACTTCTGATGTTCAGTCTAAGTTCTTGTAGTTAACTCTGTCTTTTCATCTCATCCCTCTCTGTCAGCTTTAAAAGGCTTTGTGTCTACTGCTTGCATATTGACAGAAAGCTGATACTATGATTATTGTTATTGTTTCATCTTTACAGTTATTATTAGCATATTGTGTACAAGAATATGTAAGCAAACATATTTTTAGTCCAGTCCTGAAATAAAGCTTTTTAAAACTCAGGAATGGTTGGGTATTTCTAACTTGGAAAAGGGGGAGTGAGCAGATAAGAACAAAAGTGACAAGACTGCATTCTGCATCTGGGGCCAGCCTGGGAGGAAAACTTGTAGCTGTGAAGCTCTGTTAAATTTGTAAAAGGCACACATGGAGGCAGTGGGGCAAGGAATAGTGGTAGAAACTGTAGGGTCCTGTTGAAGGTGTTGGGGGGGCTGCATGCGAACATGCCACAATCTCATGTGAGAATTAGAAAATATTTATCAGAGGTGACTTGTACAGTAACTTCCTTCCCCTTCTCCCACAGTCTCTGCTAGGAGGAGAAATTAAATAATAAAAGATATCCTAAGGCCTGGGGCTTATGTGATCTTACTCTGTTTCTTACCTTTTTTCACTTAGAATATTTTTTTTTTTTTTTTTTTTTTTTTTTTTT
>PVIC010030459.1:0-21920 GCA_004025085.1 Thryonomys swinderianus
TTGTTTAGTGTGTCTTTGGCGTGCTTCAGCCACAAGAATAAGAAACCAAAAATGACACTGATGTTTTGCACCTAGTTGACCAGAAAATAATGACAGTAAAGTTGCCATAAAAAGACAGTTGCTTTGAGAGAGAACAGATGAGTTCAGTTGAGGTCAGGTCAATGGTGGGGTGCGGGCAGACTTCGCACATGAGAGTGAGGAGCTCCAGAGGAGCAGAATGCGGATCATCTTTGAAGACCAACAGACAGACGAAGGAGTTCTAGTAGACAAGGCAACAAAAAAGGTGTAGGGAGATAAAAACATAATGGGGAACGTGAAAAGGAAGTTAAAATGACCACCAGGACTACCGTGCTCTGCCATCCATTCAAAATTTGAAATTGTTGCTTCCCAACCAAAACTAAAGAAAAATATCTTGTTCTGTATTTTGCTTATCTAATTACTAATGGAACAAATAATTTTGGATAGAATTTTTTTCTTAAAATTAAACACAGGGGTTGTGGATGTTTCTCAGTGGTAGCCTAGCATGCACCAGCCCCTCAGTTCACCTAGCAGCACTGGGGAAGAGAACATATGTAGTGGCTCCCTTATGTATAAATGATACCTCAGTGTGGAACTGCAGGCAGCCAGTTCTCCAGCATCTACTTAGAATCCCACAAAGATGCAGGAACTCATATCTCAGTGAATATATGTCAACTCTTAGAAAATTCAGAAAGATTCTGTCTCCTGATATTTTAATGTAATAAGGAGACTGGGGTGGAAAGTCCACATAAACCATTTCTCATTGGATTCTGGCAGAGTGGTTTGTTATCATGAACCCTGTGTTAACTAACCAAAGAGCTAAATTAAGCATGGCTAATAAGGTACATATTAGTGAACTTACAATGAATCTCTACCATGTACCAAAGACAGGGTTTCCTAAACTACTCAGAACAAAGCAGTAATTTTTTTAAAACACACTTCCGACCTCCTCTCAGGGAATTGAAGATATTTATACGGTCCAGAAGAAAAATACCACCATGAAACCACTGCAGAACAATTTACCTGTAAGACCAAGGGGCAAGTTATATGGTAAAGATAGGCTACCTATGCAGGAGAAAGTATAGCATGAAGGATTCACTGTTTTTCAGAAGGCTATTTCTAAGTTGAGTCTTAAAAGAATTAGTAGAACTAAATCAAGAGAAAACGTTGAAGGTTATTGGCCTCAGAAAACTGGCATTGAGCACTTACTAGGGAATCAGACTTGTTTATTTGTTCATTTAACATTTGAACATGTGGTGTGTGCCAGGCGCTAGAATACAAGTGCTGAGTGAGCCAAGTATCTTTGCCCTCGTGGAACACACATGTTAAGGGCAAGGCTGATACAAGGAAGTAATCACATTAAGTGAACAAAAGAAATGACCAATCGTGATAACTGTACGACTGAAGATGGGAGGGACGACTTTAGATGTCCGTGCAAGTCCTCTCTGAGGACATAACGTGTAAGCCGAGATCTGAACGGCCAAAAATAGTTGACTATAGAGGGAGGAGGAGGATGGAAGGAGATTTCAAGAAGAGGAAGCAACCGAACCGAAGGCCTGAGAAAGGAACTGGCTCGATGTGTGCAGGAAGTAGAAAAAACCCTGCAGGTGGATGTGAGAGTGGGTAGAGGAGAGTGGAAAGAGCAGGCGGGGGCTGGGCAGTGTCTGTGCCATGAGCGGGAAGGTGCTTCTGACCCGGGTTAGGTTAAAACTACTCAAAGCAACGTGTGACTTTCTTTTGGGCTCACCTAGTTATTCCTCAAGAAACGTTACTGAGTGCCCATTGTGTTCTAGCAGCTGTGCCAGAAAAATCAGGTATGTGAGCACTGAGAGCTGAGATGGAGACAAAGATACAATGGGAACTAAGGCTGGGGTCTTGCTGAGTGATCATTTCAAACAGGTTAAGGAAACCAGCAGATAGATCCTGAACATTTATTTGTCCCGAGGAGTTTAGATTTAAAACACTAAGCAGTAGGAAATCACCTTGGGATCTCATTCAGTGAGAATATCTTTAATAAAGATTATTATAGAAGCTGTGAAGAGGAAAAATTGGAAGCCAAAGAAATTAGATGCAGACAGACCAGCTGGAAGGATGTTGAAATAAAACAGGTGTGAAGCAGCAGACAAGGTTGTTGGCAGCGGAAACAAGTACAGGGCAGGGGCCCAGGAGTGTAGGGGGTATCCTACTGCAAACTGATTGAGTGACTTGCTGTCTGTGTCTCCTATTTTGTTACTCTCTTACTGTGTGTTTTGTGGAATTCCAAGTTCACCATCTCTTATCCTGCATGTTGTTTATGATAATCTTCTGTTTGGGTGCCGAGTACCTTCTCACCAGCATTTGCCCGTAAACTTGTACCGTATTTGTATAGGTTCATTTCACACTTTTTGCAGAACATAGTCTTCCTTGTCTTTCATGAGAGTCCCAATTTAAAATACCCAGCTGAGCCATTCCTGAGCTCTTGACTCACAGAAATTGTAAGGCCTCATAAAATGTTTACTGTGCATTAGGCACTAAGTTTGGGGTGACTTGTTATGCAGCAACTATTGTACACAGGCACATCCTTTGCCATCTAATTGTGATCCCCAATCACCTGAGCATGCCGTGCTTTACTCGTGTGGCCTTCAACTCTGGGCTCACCTATTCAACTTGCGTTGCCACTGGAAGGCCGCCGGGGCCCCTGCTGTCACTGTGAGAGAGCATGCTCTGCCCAGCCCCCCACCCAGGAAGAGAGAGACGCAGGGCAGTGCCTCTCCACCAACCCAGACTCACGCAGTGAGCTGCCGAGCCTCCAGTCTAGATGAGCTGATTCCTATTTCTCTAAAGGTGCAGCAGCAATAATAAATGATTACTGTGTGCAGCCTCTGAGTGTGGGGTTATGTTTACCAACAGGAAACTGGTCTCAGAGACTGGGGTGGCACAGATTGGGGAGCCAAGTGTGTCATGAGGGAGCTGTTGAGCCTAACTGGAGACTTCAGTTTAACCGAAGCTCCACCTTCCAGGCAGAAAAAAATCTCCCCAGGCAGAAGAGAGCAAAACTTCAGAGTTTTGTCTGATTGCGAGATGTATATAAATTGTACCAATAAAGAAATTTTTTTTTGAGACAGGGTCTCACTTTGTAGTTCAGGCAGGCCCTGAGCTCACTATGGAGCCCAGGCAAGCTGCCGTGAACTCAACAATCCTCCTGTCTCTGCCTCCTGAGTGCTGGGATTACAGGCGTGAGCCACCACGCCCGGCCCAATAAAGAATTTTTTAAAAACAATTCAGAGTTTTAAGGAAGCATGTTAGGGCTATTCATAAAGCACTTAGAATACTTTTTCAAAGAAGTAGGAAGAGGTTTATTAGATAGAACTTTAAAAGTACACACTCAGGCCAGGTGTGGTGGCTCACGCCTGTCATTCCAGCACTCAGGAGGCAGAGACAGGAGGATTGCTGAGTTCGAGGCTTGCCTGGGCTACATAGTGAGCTCAGTGCCAGCCAGAACTACAAAGCGAGACCCTGTCTCAAAAAAAAAAAAAAAAAAAAAAAAAAAAAAAAAAAAAAAAAAAAAAAAAAAAAAAAAAAAAAAAAAAAAAAAAAAAAAAAAAAAAAAAAAAACACTCAGTATGAGCCCTCTAGAGAGAAGTGCCCATTTACAGGTTTTTGGTTTTGTTTTTTTTTTTTTGAGACAGGGTCTCACTTTGCAGTTCAGGCTGGCACTGAGCTCACTATGTAGCCCAGGCAAGCCTCGAATTCAGCAATCCTCCTGCCTCTGCCTCCTGAGTGCTGGGATGACAGGTGTGAGCCACCACGCCCGGCACTGTGGTATGTGGTATTGATGGTTGGTGGGTGTGAGTCTCCACGCCCAGCATTGTATGTGCTTTCCGGGATCAAACTCAGGACCTTGCGCTTGTGAGGCAGGCACCGGAACCACTGAGCTAATCCTCTGGCCCCTAAATTTGATTTTTTAACTCCATCCTCCCCCTTACTCAGATTGCCTTCCCATCTCCACAAAGTCTAACTCCCTATTTCCTATCATCTTTATTTTTAACCTTTAAATTATTGATATTTGGAATTTCTCCTTTAAGAGAAACTACGATATTTAACTTTCTGTGTCTTGATTTATTTCACTCAGTATTATGGTCTTAAGATCCAATGATTTTCCAACAAATGACTCAGATTTGTCCTTTTAATGCTGGATATAAATTTTCTTTATCCATTCATCTGTCAAAGGGCTTATAGGCTGCTTCCTTAATTTTGCTACTATGAATTGTGCTGATGTAACATGGATGTGTATGTATCGCTCATGTTAATATGGAAGTTTAACTCTTCCAGGAAGATACCCAGAAGGGGTATAGCTGGGTGAAATAGAATTTCTATTTTCAGGGAGTTTTGTTTTTTGAGAGTCTCCCTATTGATTTCCATAGTAGTTTTATTAGTCTACATTCCCACCAACAGGGTAAAAGAGTCCCTTTTCCCCCACACATTCAGCAACATTTGCTGTTTTGTTTTTAGGGGGTTTGCTTTGTTTTGTTTTGTTTTGTTTGAGACAGGGTCTCCTTTAGTTCAGCAAGGACCCAAATCTAGGAAAGTATTCTCAATTCTTTTTTTTTTTTTTTGAGACAGGGTCTCACTTTGTAGTTCAGGCTGGCCCTGAGCTCACTATGTAGCCCAGGCAAGCCTTGAACTCAGCAATCCTCCTGTCACTGCCTCCCAAGTGCTAAGATTACAGGCATGAGCCACCCCGCCCAGCACTGTGGTATGTGGTATTGATTGCTGAGGGTGTGAGTTACCATGCCTAGCATTGTATGTGGTTATCAGGGATTGAACTCAGGATTTTGCACTTGCGAGGCAGGCAGGTGCTGGAACCACTGAGCTAAATCTCCCTCCCCACATTTGCTATTTTTGAGATTTTGATGAGAGCCATTCTTATAGGAATAAAATAGAAAAATCTCACCGGGCGTGGTGGCTCACGCCTGTCATCCCAGCACTCGGGAGGCAGAGACAGGAAGATTGTTGAGTTTGAGGCTTGCCTGGGCTCCACAGTGAGCTCAGGGCCAGCCTGAACTACAAAGTGAGACCCTGTCTCAAAAAAAAAAAAAAAAAACAACTCAGTGTTGTTTGATTTGATTTCTCTAATGGCAAAGTATTGAACATTTTTTCATGGACTTATTGACCATTTGTGGTTCCTTTGAAAAGTTCATATTCCTTTCAATAGCCCATGTTTGGATTGGGTCTTCTGCTTGGGGGAATCTCATTTTCTATTCTGTATACCAGGTCCCTGTCTGAGGAGTAGCTGCACAATTTTTTCCACTTCTGTAGGTTGTCTCTTCACTGTTCATTATTTCCTCTGCTGCACAGAGAATTTTAGTTTCACATAATCCCATTATTGATTTTTTGTATTATTTCTTGTGTAATTAAGGTTCTGTTCAGAAAGTCTTTTCTTATGCCTATGTCTTCAAGAGTTGTACCTATTTTATGTTCCAGCAAATTCATTATTATTGTTCTTATACTAGGGCTTTGATCTATTTTAATTTGATTTTAGTACAAGTTCAGATATGTGGGTCTAGATTTATTCTTCTGTACGTGGACTAGATTTCCCAGCACTGTTTTTGTTAAAGAGGCTGTCTTTTCTCCAGCATATGGTTTCATCCCTTTGTCAAAAATCAGATGGCTAAACATATACAAGGTTATTTCTGCACCATCAGTTCTATTCTATTGGACAACATTCCTAGTTTTGTGCCAGTGTCATGCTGTTTTTATTACTGTAGCTTTGTAGTATAATTTGAAATCTCAGCTTGCCATCCTCCTGCTTCTAAAACATGGAATGCTTCATGTATTTGCCTGTCTTCCTCACACAAGAGCTGTGCTGATCTTGTATTGTTTTAGCTATGTCCTTTCAGTTTGCTAACCCAAGGTATTATAGATCAGGCTAAAGACAAATAGTTCTGTTACCACCAGTGTAGATTCTTTTATTTATATTTTTTTTACCAGTATAGATTCTGAATCCAGATATAAAGATAACATCCAGTGCGACTTAGTACTGTTTTTTGTTGTTGTTGTTGTTGTTTTGGGGTGTTTTTTGAAACAGGGTCTCACTTTGTAGTGCACGGTGGCCCTGATCTGACTGTGTAGACCAGGTAGCCTCAAATTCACAGCAATCCTCCTGCCTCTGCCACCCGAGAGCTGGGATTACAAGTGTGAGCCACCATGCCCACATTGTGGTGTGTGGTACTAATTGCTGAGATTACAGGCATGAGTCACCACACCCAGCATTTTGGTATGTGGTACTGGGATCAAATTTGGGACCTTGCACTTGTGTGGTTGTTGCCAGTACCACTGAGCTAAATTCCCCAGCCCAATTTTGTACCAGTTTTTGTTGTGGCTTCTAATTTGTTTTTGTTGTTGTTGTTGTTGTTGTTGTTTTGAGATGGGGTCTTGCTATGTCACGTAGGCTGGCTTTAAATTCACTATGTAAGCCAGGCTGGCCTTGAGCTCACAGAGATCTTCCTGCCTCAGCCTCCCAAGTACTGGATTGGAGCCAAGGAATTAGCTCAGTGGTTCCAGAGCCCGCCTTAAAAAGGACAAGATCACAAGTTTGATCCCTGGTATAAAAAAAAAATGGGGTTATAGGCTTGTGCTACCACATCCAGCTTGCTGTGAACATTTTTGTGAACTTTTCCTGAATTTGTCTTAGGTGCGATTGCAGCCATAGACTAGTGTTTAATATGTAGCCGTTATCATATATGTGTATGAACAGAAGTGCAGAATTACAGAGATGGAAAATCCAGGGCTTTGCAGGCTTCTCCAGTAAAAAAGGACTCAGGCAGACAAGGGAGGTTGGCAAGAAGAAGACATCGGTGAACTGGAGTTGAAAGAAGACAATGAATCCTGCCATCATGGAGGAGAGTTCATAGTGAGTGGTTTATTTTATCCATTGGAAATAGGACAGGTTTATTTTCCCTTTTTCAAAGTTAAAAATATTTCTGTATACATAAAAGCTATTTTTAAAAGAAAATGTATGTTTTAAGAGGTTTAAATGTGAAACTGAGTACTGTATAAAAGTGCTAAGATACTCTGTGGTATGTTTCATTGGTCCATTTATTCACAACCTGTCTCTCACGTTGTACCCAAGACCTATATTAATGAGCTAATAAAACACACTGTGGCAGCTCTTATTGTTTGCTGGACACCTATTCAGGCTTATTTCACTCGCAACTCCAAGACTGAAGATGCTGAGAGTAGTGATGATAATAAAAACCTATAATTTCACTAGCATTCTTTTTTCACAAACTAGAAACAGTCTTAAATCATTTGTTCCAAATAAAAATGTTTAATTTGTCCACCTTGAAGACTACTGAGAGTAGTTTAAAATGATTTGTTTTAATTGTAAAATATATTAAATATAGTGGGGCCAGGAATTTAGCTCAGTGGTTCTGGCATCTGCCTTGTAAGCTCAAGGTCCCGAGTTCAGTCTCCAGTACCACATACCACAGTGCGGGCATAGTAGCTCATGCCCACCAGCAATCAGTACCACACACCACACTGCCAAGTATGGCGGCTCATGCCTGTAATTTGAGCTACATAGTGAGCTCAGGGCCAGCCTGAACTACAAAGTGAGACCCTGTCTCAAAAAGCTATCTATTGCCGGGCGTGGTGGCTCATGCCTATAATCCCAGCACTCGGGAGGCAGAGACAGGAGGATTGCTGAGTTCGAGGCTTGCCTGGGCTACATAGCGAGCTCAGGGCCAGCCTGAACTACAAAGCGAGACCCTGTCTCAAAAAAAAAAAAAAAAAAGCTATCTATCTAGCTGTCTGTCTGTCTACCTGTCTATCTATCTATCTATATAGTTTATATATAAAATATATATATATAAAGCTACATATTTTATATATATGTATTTATATATTATATAAATTTATTTATAAATATAATATAATATATATTTATATATATAAATTATATGTAAAAGCTATATATATAAAATTTAATGGAGGCTCAAATGCACCAAAGATAGCCGGGTATGATGGATGGCACACACCTGTAACCCTAGCAAGAGGACTACATGTTTGAGCCCAACCTGAGCCACTTAGCAGGACTCTGTCTCAATAAGTTAAAAATGACTGAGTGTGGTGGCCCACACCTGTAGTCCCAGCACTCAGGAGGCAGAGGCAGGAGGATTGCCAGCATTCAAAGCCAGCCTCAGGGGGAAAAAAAAAGAAAGAAGAAAGAGAGGGGGAAGAGAAAGAAGAAAGAAAGAAAGAAAGAAAGAAAGAAAGAAAGAAAGAAAGAAAGAAAGAAAGAAAGAAAGAAAGAAAGAAAGAAAGAAAGAAAGAAAGAAAGAGAGAAAGAGAGAGAAAGAAAGAAAGGAAGGAAGGAAGGAAGGAAGGAAGGAAGGAAGGAAGGAAGGAAGGAAGGAAGGAGGGAAAGAAGAAAGAAAGAAAGGTAAAACGTGGCCTAGGAATATAGCTCAGTTGCCTTGGCTTCAGTTACCAGTAAAAAACAAAACAAAACACAGCAAAGGTTTTGTGAATTAAACATAATAGAAAAGGAATATAAACATAAAAGATTAAGCATGCAAAGGTGTAAAGTAAGGGTTGACAGGGATATTGAGAAGATACAGAGCTATTAGTGAAAGCTTAGTTTGCACAGCTAAACTCCAGTTTAGAGTGGGTCTTGTTGATGGATCTTTTCATTTGTTAAATGCTTAAATTGAATTTGTACATCACTTGAGCTGCCCTAGTCACTCACTGCTGGCTATCTCAGCAGAACATCTTAAAAGGCAATTTATTGGCCTGGGAGATGAAACATCACTGTTAATCATGGAAATTCTCTACAACAGAGCGCCATTCTGGTCAGAGAAAAGGAAGAAACTGTTCAGAAAACGCAGGCCAAGCCTTCAGTCTCTATGCTGGCGAGGGCCCGCTTGATCCCCGTGCCAGAGCACCCCGACACGTACAGCTAAATGGTTAGCTGCTACTCAGTATTGCTCCTTGTCTCACAGGCTCCTCATACTCAGTTCGTCTAGGACCAGACCTATGATGTGTCTTCCTAGAACTGTCTACTGTTGTCTCTCTCGAGAAAAGCCAATGCGGTTCAGCCAGACTTGCAAATGAAAACCTTGGGGGTCCTCCTTTATCCTTTTGCCATCACCTAGCCTCCCCCAGGATGCCTCATTCCATCTCCAGCACCACCACCTTAGCCGGAAGCATACTTGAAAGGAGCAGCAAAAGCAGTTGCTCTCCTGAGCAGTCCATTCAGCGTAGACTGTAGTAGTTAAAAACAAAAATGCAGAAAATCCTTTGATGCTCCACCTGTCGCCTGCTAACTGGTGAAGGGAACTGTGCCCTTTTCCCTTGAGTCTTTTTTTTTTTTTTTGACACAGGATCTCACTTTGTAGTTCAGGCTGACCCTGACCTCACTATATAGCCCGGGCAAGCCTCAAACTCACAGCAGTCCTCCTGCCTCTGCCTCCTGAGTGCTGGGATTACAGGCATGAGCCACCACGCTCAGCTTTCCCTTGAGTTTTAACGGGTTTGGGAGCACTCAGCCATTAGCATTCCGTAGCACTGGCACTGTGTGGCTTCTCGGGCCAGGTGTCCTAAGTGTCTTGTGTTGCCTACGCCCCTCAGAGCTTGGCCACCATCCTGCAGGAAGCCACGCGAGACTTCGGGAGCCACCATAGCTGTCGGCCACCTGTGGGGGAGGCCAAGTGCAGTCGCGCATGCCTGACTGATGTGTGCATGAATAAGCCATCCGGCTAGAGTGGCTCCCCTGTAATTCACCTGCCCCACAGCTCAGCTGGTCAGATCATCCCGGACCTCTGAACCGCTCCAGCTTTTCTGGTCTTCCCAGCGGGGCCCCCAGATATTGCAGAGCAGAGATCTGCCATCTTCACTGTTGGCTTGGCTCCTCCAGATTCTTGTTCCACTGAATCTGTGATCATAATGAAATGGCTATTGATGTACGCCACTCAGTTTGAGGGTAGTTTGTCATACAAAAACAGATAACTAGAAAATGTGTCTTTTCAACAGTTTTTTTCTTGAAGATAGTACTGAGAATTGAACCCAGGGACACTTTACCAGAATTATATTTCTGGGCCGGAGGGTTAGCTCAGTGGTTCCGGCGCCTGCCTCGCAAGCGCAAGGTCCTGAGTTTGATCCCCAGTAACCACATATAGTGCTGGGCGTGGAGACTCACGCCCACCAACAATCAACACTGCATACCACAATGCCGGACGTGGTGGCTCACGCCTGTCATTCCAGCACTCGGGAGGCAGAGACAGGAGGATTGCTGAGTTCGCGGCGGCTTGCCTGGGCACCATAGTGAGCTCAGGGCCAGCCTGAACTACAAAAGCGAGACCCTGTCTCAAAAGCAAAAAAAAAATTGTGCTCGCTTCGGCAGCACATATACTAAAAGCAAAAAAAAATTATATTTCTTACTCTACTTATTTTACTTTGAGAGAGTCTTGCTAATTTGCCCAAAGGTCACCATCTTCCTGCCCAGCCTCCATAGTAGTTAGGATATCAGGTATGTGCTATTATACCTGGCCTGCTCAAAAAATTGTAAGGCAGTTTTGTTAACATGAAGGTTGTTTATAAACCATGCTGCAAAAAATGTTGCAAGAAATTATATACTTTCAAATTTTCACTGATTGGATCCTCCGAAGAGGTGCTAGTCAGCTTGGGCTACCATAAACCACAGAAATTTATTTTCTTATAGCTCTGGGGGCCAGAGGTCCAGGATAAAGGTTTGAGCAAGTTTGGTTTCTGGTGACAGCTGCCTTCTGTCTGTGTCCTCATGTGGCAGAAACAGTACTATACTTTTGGTGTGAGTAACAATTAAGGGCATCAGATAAGGGCACCAGCCCTATTTTGTTAGCACACTATCCTTCTATCTCATTTAACATTCATCACTTACTCTTTCCAAAGATAGCCATAGTGGAGATTAAGGGCTCAACATTTGGATGAGAAATTGGGGGTACACACAGACATTATCCTCATTGCTAGTCAAGAGTAGTGTCTTGTTGATCTTTGACAAAGGAACCAAAAATATACACTGGTGGAAAGACAGCTTCTTTAATAGTTGGCACTGGGGTGGCAGGCCAGGAATTTAGCCCAATGGTTCTGGCATCTGCTAGCAAGCACAAGGTCCCAAGTTCGATCCCCAGTACCACATACCACAATGCCTGGCATGGTGGCTCACGCCTGTAATATCAGCATTTGGGAGGCAGAGGCAGAAGGGTTGCTGTGAGTTCAAGGCTAGCCTGGGCTATATAGAGTGCAGAGGGTTAGCCTGAACTACAAAGCTAGACCCTTTCTCAAAAAAAAAAAGAATTCAAATAATAACAAATGCTCTCAAAAGTACAGAGAAAAAGGAGCCCTTCTACAACAGTGTTGATGACAATGTATACAGTACAACCACTGTGGAAATCAACAAAACAACAAAAAAAAAACTAAAACTAGTAATTCCACTTGATCCAACTATTCACTGTCTAGGTATCTTCCTTCAAAAGTTTAAAACATCATATTACAGTGATGCATGTATATGCATCTTTATAGCAGCAGAATTTGTAACAGCTATAAACTTTTTGTATATTTGAGACAGGCTTCACTGTGTAGCTCAGGATGGCCCTAAACTCACCATGTAGTCCAGCCCAGCCTCAAACTCAAGCAATCATCCTCCGTCTGCCTCCTAAGTTCTAGGGATACCTATTTGTACCACCACTCTAAGCTCCATAATAGCTAAATGTTACAGACAGACTGTATGCCCATCAGCACACGAATAGATAAGGGAAGGGTGGTGTTTATGCACAGTGAAATACTACTGTAGCATAAAAAGAATAAACTTGAGTCATTTGTAGGCAAATGGATGCACCATATTGTTAAGAGAAATAAATCAGACACGCAAGCTTAACTATCTCCTGGTTTCTCTTATATGAGACTCCAAAATGTAAATAAAGAACAACAAAAAAAAAGATAGGAAGTAGGGAGATCTTTTTCAAATAGGAAGAGGATTGAGAAATGGAGCAAGGAGAAAGAGGAGAGTTAGGGAATGTGAAAGAATTAAGATTTGGAATGTATATGTGCCAACTCCTCACAAGAAATTATATCATTATATACTGCAACCATGTACTAGTAAAAATAAAATTTAAAAAGAGTGGTTCCTTGTTTCTTTATGGAGCTTTTTGTTTTTGTTTTCATTTGAGTTTTTGGGACAGGGCCTCACTATTCCAGGCTAGCCTTGAACTCACTGTTTCATCTAAACTGGCCTCAAACTGATGGTAGTTCTTCTGCCTCATCACCCAAGCACTGGGATTACAGGTGTATGCCTTAATCCGTGGTGAGTGGTTTACGCTCTTTTCCCCCATCATCAGTGGCCCGGACTAAAACCTGGCTTTACCCCATGTCTGCTCACTCCAGTATTAGAACTTGCCTGTCCCTTTTGTGTGAGCCAAGGTACCATGATCGTTTTCCAAAACCACTCAAAGAACCACCTCATTTGCCTCCTTCTATACAGTTCTGTTTTAGTTTGGATTCCTGAATGTTCGTAAAGGCCCACATAGTTAAGGGTTAGTGCCCAGGCCAAAACACTACTGGGAGGCAGTAAAATCTTCAGGAGATTTTACCTGGGGCCTAGTGGACACAGTTAAGTCACTGGGCCAGCCTTGAAGCCAACCAACCACAGATTGTAACCGTGAACCAAAATAAATTTTCACTGTGGGTGTTAGGTATTTGTCCCAGAAACAAACAAAGTAACTAAGACACATGATTAATTTCAGAGGTAAAACAATAATTTTGCCCAGTGGTAGGGCAGTCTCATACTTGATATAAATATATAAATCAAAGGATCTTTCTTTAAAAGCCCACCTAGAAGCAGATTTCTAAGAGACTTCGGAATGTTCAGAGGTACAGCACTGACGCACTGATTGTCATCATAGGTCCCGCCTGTGGTGGCTGGCCTCCAAGACCAGCCCCAGCAAGTCCCACCTCCTGGCACTCTTCATGCAATGTCTCCCCCACTGCACCAGCCCCATACAACAGAAGCAATTGCTTGTCACTTCCTGCTCTCTGAGGAAGGCCAGCTGTCATGTGGGAGTGACACCACTGAGTGGCCCACATGACGAGCGTTAAAGCCCACTGCCAACCAGCACCAGGCAACCTCAAGAGCAGATAATCTAGCCCCAAAAGGTGACTAGCCCCACTCGGCAGCATAGCTGCACTTCATGAGAAACCCTGACATGGAACCACCTTGTGTGCCCATTCTTGAATTCCTGACCCTCAGAAACTGAGAAACAATGTTATTTTAAGATGCCAAGTTTTAGGGTAATTTTCTGTAGAGCAGTAATTTATATACTCTTCTAAGGAAATTCTCCCTGAAATGTTTTAGTAGTTAATTTTGGCATGAATAGACTTCCTACAGGGAGACAGGTTTTCGTCGTAGGGAGTGAATTCACTAGCATGCTTTCAGCAGCAAAAAATGGAAAACTCAGTTGAATAGATATAAAAGTAAGAGGACATATTTACTCTTTACCTGAACAGGCATCAAGGGTAGTTAGCACAACAACTGAGGGGTATCTGGGTTCTCTCTGCCTCCTTGGCATTAACACTTCTTATCTGGATGATAGCAGATATCTGGCTGCAGTAGTCCTCAGTATTCTTGTCAAGACAGACCAGGGACCTCCAGAGAAAACGGTACCTGCTTCTGCTTGGGCCTCTGAGGGGCTCCTCTTATATCCCATTGGCTGGGTTTGGCCCATACCCCATACTGAACGCATCATTGGCAGCATCAGTGGATACCTGAACAAAATGAAGGTTTTGCCAGTTGAGGCTGGAGAATCAGTCTTGGTGAGCGAGGGTCCTGTCCACCATGAGGAACCACCTTGCTTTGCTTTCAAGCAGCACATACTGTTCCTGCCTCACAGTCCCCACTAGCGACCATGTTACTTCATCCCTGCTCAGCTGGAATAAGCATAGCGCCTACTGGTGGTAGGAAGGATCAACCCCTCTAACCATAGTCATGTCCTTTCCTATTTGGTCGGTTGGTTTGTGTTTTGAGACAAGGTCTCACTAGGCAGTTCAGACCATCCTTAACTTGCTACGTAGCCAAAGCTGGCCTTGAACTTGAAGTGATCCTCTTGCTTTAGCCTCCCGAGTCCTGGGATTGCAGGCATATACCACCACAGCCAGCCTGTCCTTTTCTATTGAAAACAGTTCCTAAGCAATTAGATCTAAGCTTCCAAGCCTCTCACCCATTGGCTTGTCTCAATGTGTCTTTAAACTGCATGACCCCCTCCAGCTGTTCGAAGCAGCCCTTCCCCAAGCATAGCGCCTACTGGTGGTAGGAAGGATCCGTTCCCAAAAAGGCTCCGTCCCACCTTGCATAGTAAGGTGGCTTCAGGAATCTGCACAAGCTGATTGGTTGGGAGGGGCAGAAGCTTGCCTTCCCTCCACCAAAGGATTCCTAGATTTTTAAATGTCTCTAACTTGTAAGTATAATTTAACAGCACTATGTGTTGAATTGAAATATTTTTAAAACAATTTGAATTTCAATTCAAATCTTACCAGTTTCTTTTCCATAATTTATAAGGATAAAAGGCTTCTGGGTAACCACTTTACCATCTCCCATGTGACTATAATATAAATCAAAGCAAATCATTTCATCTTGTTAGATGATGTTGTTAAAATACTATACTTTGTTCTTCCTCCCACAGGATTACTGAAAATATACTCATCATATCTGCTCTTTCTAGTCTTTTTACTTATATGCTTCTGAATCTTTTCAATAGATAATACTAAAGGCTTAATTTATGGCACTAAATTTTTTGATACAATATAAAATATGTCATTTATTCTTAAACACAGCCTACTTTTTAAACCATTAAAGATAATTAAACATTGCGTATTTTTCTGTGTTAAGCAAAGTAGAGCCGTTACTGTTAAGTGTCTTATCCTTGTCACAATATGTTCTTGAAGCCTCTTTACCTCTAAATGAGAGTGATGATGCTGAAGATTTGGGGGACTGGTGTGATAAATAATGTGAAAGTTGGGGCCGGAGGATTAGCTCAGTGGTTCTGGTGCCTGCCTCACAAGCGCAAGGCCCTGAGTTCGATCCCCGGTAACCACATACAATGCTGAGCATGGAGACTCACACCCACCAGCCATCAATACCACATACCACAGTGCCAGGCGTGGTGGCTCACACCTCTAATCCCAACACTCGGGAGACAGAGACAGGAGGATTGCTGAGTTCGAGGCTTGCCTGGGCTACATAGTGAGCTCAGAGCCAGCCTTAACTACAAAGCGAGACCCTGTCTCAAAAAAAAAGAAAAAAAATGTGAAAGTTGTCGTGTAATTAGCTCACAGGAAATATTAGATTTCATTTTCCTTGCTTTCTCCTAACCCCTAAATATTTTTTTAAGTGGGCCAGGATTTCTCTCAGTAGTTCTGGTATCTGCCTGGCAAGTACAAGGTCCCAAGTTCTAACCCCTGGCACCACATATCACAGTGCTGAGCGTGGTGGCTCACGCATGTAATCCCAGTACCTGGGAGGCAGAGACAGGAGGATTGCTGTGAGTTCTCAGCTGCCTGGGCTACATAGTGTGTTCAGGGCCACCAGCTGAACTACAAACTGAGACCCTGTCTCAAAAAAAGAAAACAAGGCCAGAGATTTAGCTCAGTGTTTCCAATATTTGTCTGGCAAGTGTAGATCCCGAGTCTAATCCCCAGCACCACATACCACAATGCCAGGTGTGGTGGCACTCGGGAGGCAGAGGCCGGAGGATTGCTGTAAGTTCAAGGCTAATTTGGGCTACATAGTGAGTTCAGGGCCAGCCTGAACTACAAACCGAGATCCTGTCTCAAAACAAAAAAGAAAAGAAACAATATATTTATTGAAGTTTTTGTGTGCTGTTTTTTAAACAAAGCTAGTAAACTTTACCTGTCTTGTTTAGTTTCTTAAAATAGTAGAAAAGGGGAGTAGAAAGCAAACACTCAGAATAATGCCATGTGAGCCCTGAGGATTTAGCTTAGTGATGAGTATTTGCCTATTTGTGAGAGGCCCCGTTCAATCTCCAGCACAGGACGAGAGCAGATTGAAATATGGTTTTAAAGAGATCTACTTACTTACCCAACCCAAATTTAGGTCATGTTCATAAAGATAGCGGCCCAGAGTATGAATCTGAAGTTGGGAGAGTGAAAAAGAAACACTTAGAAACTGTGGAGGTGCAGTGATGGGGATCTACATGTTTACACTTGCTTGGTACACACTTAACCTTTTAACTCCACAAGTTGCCAGTTACTGAGTTTCTGTAATTTTCTTCACTGATCATACGGAGAATAGCCCTTTGGCCTGGCAGACTCCGGCTGCCAGGAAGACATCTTCCTGGGCCGGTGAGTTTGCCTGTGTCACATGCCCACGGACCTGCCCTTTCATCCGGGACGGCCACGGACACAATGCACTCCATGCTCCTGTGGCTAGATGCACACGAATCACCCCCACAGAAAAGTGTGTGTCTCCCAGACAACAAAGTAGCAGAACAGCATGTTGTGTCTGAGATTAACACCACTTCTCTCAAGACACCACTCTTTTACACACTTCAGAGTTTTTCCTGTGTTACTTGAACCAGTCTTATTTGAGCAAAAAGGTCATGAAACAGAGAGTAGCATTTATCTAAATTAATGTACTTCTCTCTGACAGTCATTCATTATATTGACATACAAGTGTGTCATGTATATTACTTTCCTGAAAAACAGGAAATTTTGTTCAAAGTAAATATTCATTGAATGTGTCCTTTTTTATGTACAATAAATCTTCAGTAAAAGCTGCGTGCACACACACACACACACATATCTATCTTGATGCTGTGAGTATATCTAAGTCATTTTTTCTGAGTATATTCATTCATTTCCCACCACCAATTCTGTATATAGTGGTTAAGTTCACTGTTAACCTTATGGGAATATTGATTCAGTTCTCGTCCATTTCGGTTTGTGACCAGAAACGTGGAAAGAACTAAGTTTATGAATCAAAGTACCACTGTATCTGACATCCAAAGATAGTGATTTAGGCCGGAGATTTGGCTCAGTGGTTCCACCGCCTGCCTAGCAAGCACAAGGTCCCTGGTTCAATCTGGTAACCACATACAGTGATATAATATTGGGCATGGTGGGTATAGCTTCTCAGCCTTTTGGCTAAGATCAAGTGTAATATTGGGCATGGTGACTCACGCCCACCACAATCAGCACCACACCCCACAATGCTGGGCAAGATAGCTCACACCTGTAATCCCAGCATGCGGGAGGCAGAGGCAGGAGGATTGCTGAGTTCCAGGCTTGCCTGGGCTACATAGTGAGCTCAGGGCCAGCCTGAACTACAAAGGGAGACCCTATCTCAGAAAAGAAAAAAAGATAATGATTTAGATGAGATTATCAGGGCAGGGATGTAGCTCAGAGTATTTACCTAACCTGTGCAAGGCCCTGGGTTCAATCCCAAATGCTGTCTGGGTGCAGTGTACACACCTGTAATCTCAGCACTTAGGAGGCTGAGGCAGAAGAATCACTGTGAGTTTGAGACCAATTTGGTCTACATAGCAAGACCCTGCCTCAAAACAAAAAATCAAAAAAAAAAGAAAGAAAGAAAAAAAAAAAACAGTCTTTACTATACAAAAAAGGAGGGAATGAATAAGGTTGTTATACTAATTTCTTGGTATCTTACAATTGTACCTAGCCAGGCATGGTGGCTCACGCCTATAATCTCAGCACTCAGGAGGCAGAGGCAGGATGATTGCTTTGAGTTCAAGGCCAGCCTAGGCTACATAGTGAGCTCAGGATAAGCCTGAACTACAAAGACCCTGTCTCAAAGAAACTGAAAAAAAAAATACAGTTGTACTTTAGCTTTTCCTTTGTAATGGAGCATGTTCTCATAGTATGTATGTGACAAACTGACAGAAATGAATTGAGGTATTTTTGTTTTATTAATAATCAAGTTCATAATAGGTAATACTTTATTATGTTCAGGGAATAATGTTTCTGATTAACTTAGGAACAGAATTATTAACTTATGGTCAAATTAACTTATGGAATTAGATTTCAAGGGACTATAAATTTAATTGTTTCCAGGTTATCTGAATTCCCTAATTTTTATTCCTTGCATAATTTAAAATGTCAAAATGATGAATAATAAAATGTCTAAATCTCAAGAAATATATAATGAACAAAATTTAATTTTTGATAATTGGATACATTTGTTAATTTTTGTAATTGTCCTTGGATAATTTATATACACATTCTTCCCCTGCACTGTGAGCATCTTGAGGACAAAATATCTATTAATCTTTGTGTCTAAATTGCCTTCAGAGAGCCTGACCCATGACAGAACCTCAGTAAATGTTCATGTATGAATAAATGAGAAAGGTGTACACACTGTCAAAAGTGACCTGACAGGCTATAAATTTTTAATTTTTTTTTTTTTTGAGACAGGCTCTTGCTTTGTAGTTCAGGCTGGCCCTGAGCTCACTATGGTGCCCAGGCAAGCCTGGAAACTCAGCAATTCTCCTGTCTCTGCCTCCTGAGTGCTGGGATTACAGGCGTGAGCCACCACGCCCGGCACTGTGGTAAGTGGTATTTATGGCTGGTGGGTGTGAGTCTCCATGCCCAGCATTGTATGTGGTTACCGGGGATCCAACTCAGGACCTTGCGCTTGCGAGGCAGGCACCGGAACCACTGAGCTAACCCTCCGGCCCACATAAATTTTTAAATTTAAGGACTTGAGAAGAAATGTAAAATGCTATCCTCATTAGCTTTGTTTCTTTTTTAACAACTTGATTGAAATGTAATTCACATATTATTATTAGCTTTTTGTCATTTTGACAAAACCCTGGCAAAAACCACTAAAGAGGAGAAAGGATTCATTTCAGCTTACAGTTTTAGAGGGCTCAGGCTATGGCAGCTGGCTCCCCTGGTTTGGTGCCTGTGGTGAGGCAGAAACACCCTAGTGGCAGGGCATGGTGAAAGAAGGCTGCTCCCTCTGCCGGCCAGGAGCCAGCAGGAGAAGGGGGAGCAGAAAGTAAGGAGCAGGCACCAGGTGGAGTCCAAAGCCCACCCCTCCCGGGAATGCTGTCACATGCTCCCAAAGGAGCTTAGCGCACTGTTGAATTTGGAACCCTCATGATCCGATGACTTCTCCAAAGCCCGTCAGTAACCAAGCATTCAAGGCAGTGAGCTTTGGGGGAAATATTTCGGTTCTCAACTATAACACATATCATAAAATTCCCATACTTCCAGTATACAATGAAATAATTTTTAGTAATAATCAAGTAAGTGATACAGTCACCAACATAAATCATTTTTTGGGACATTTTCATGCACACCCCTGTTACTTCATGCCCATTTATAGTTCCCACCTCCAGGGCTAGGAAGCCACTAACCTCCATCTCATGTAAGTAGAATCATACAACATATCTGGTCTGTTGGGACTGGCTTATTTCACTTAGCACAATGCTTTTTCTGTTTATCCATAGCATAGCATGTATCAGTAGTTCTATTATCTTTATTGCTAAATAGAATGCTATTGAGCCTGCCATAGTGCAGCATGCCTATAATCTTAGCACTAGAGTGAGGCAGGAGATTTACTATGAGTTCAAGGCCATCCTGGTGAGTTCAAGGCCATTGTGACCTACATAGCAAGACCCTGTTTCACAAAATAAATTATATGGATATATCTATGTTAGCTTTTAAATTTTACCAAAATAAGGCCAGGGATTTAGCTCAAGTGGCATCGTGCCTACCTTGGAAGCACAAGGCCCTGGTTCGATCCCCAGTGCCACACACACACACACACACACACACACACATACACAATTACCAAAATAAATAAACAAACATAATTACTTAATAAAAGCAATGGATAAGCAGGGTTCTGTTTTTTGAGCAAACATCTGTTGGAACTTAAATACGGCCTAAGTGATTAAAAACAAATACATTTCAGATGCTCATTTTTGAACTGGGTCTTTATATTGGGGGGGGCTAATTTTTTAAGGTCTTTGTATACCCTCCATAGTAGCTCTTTGTCTGAGAAACAGCTGGTAAAAATTTTTTCCCACATCGTTGGTCGTCTTTTCCTCTGCTGGTGGTTTCTCTTCCTGTCCAGAAGCTTTTTAATAAGATGAAATCCCTGTTGTTGATTCCTTCTGCTAGTTCTGGTGCTGCAGAGGTTTTGTCCATAGAGTCTTTCCCTAAGCCAGTGTCTCCAAGAGTGCCGCCTAACCTGTTTTGCAGCAGGTTTAGTGTTTCTGTTCTAATATTTAGGTCTCTAATCCACTTTGGTTTTAGAAAAAATAAATACAAAGGGGCCAGGGATTTAGCTCAGTGGTTACAACATCTGCCTGACAAGCTCAAAGTCCTGAGTTCAATTCCCAGTACCACATTTCACAGTGCCAGGCGTGATGGCTCTTGCCTGTAATCCCAGCACTCCAGAGGCAGAGGCAGGAGGATTGCTATGGGCTACATAGTGAGTTTAGTATATGTGCTGCCGAAGCAAGTACTACGTAGTGAGTTTAGGATCAGCCTGAACTACAAAGCAAGACCCTGTCTCAAAAATAAATAAATACATACATACATACATACAAAGAGGACTAAGACCAAACTTTAGAGAAACAGATATATAAAGATCACACCACAGAGACAGTTAAGTGTTTGTTGAAGTATAATGTTTGTCAAAAGAGGAAAATATTTATGAATTTGGGAATATTTCTCAAAAAAGTGGTAGAGGATATGTACAGCTTACTAGATAAGGAATACAAGGAAATAATATTCTCTTTAAAAAGAGTAATGTTTTTTTTGGGTTTTTTTGGTTTTTTTGTTTTTGAGACAGGGTCTCACACTGTAGTTCAGGCTGGCCCTGAGCTCACTATGTAGCCCAGGCAAGCCTCGAACTCAGCTATCCTCCTGTCTCTGCCTCCCGAGTGCTGGGATTACAGGAGTGAGCCACCACGCCCGGCAAAAAAAGAGTAATATTTTAAAAGAATTTTTTTTTGAGACAGGGTCTTGCTTTGTAGTTCAGGCTAGCCCACTCCCTATGTAGCCCAGGGTAGCCTCGAACTCAGCAATCCTCCTGCCTCTGCCTCCTGAGTGCTGGGATTACAAGCGTGAGCCACCATGCCCAGCAAGAATAATATTTTTAAATCACAATAGAAATGACAATACCTATTTTATTCAAGAAATAACTGTCCTATGTAACTGAAACACAAGCCTATCAGGAGATGCTGTAAGTAAGAGATGGGGCTAAAAAGTATTACTAATTTCCATAAAAAGGAAAGCCTCACTTGGGCACGGTGGTGCATGCCTGTAATCCCAGCCCTCTGGGAAGCTGAAGCTGCGGAACTGAAAGTTCAGTCTGAGCCTGGGCAATGTAGCAACTCAGCGTGACTCTCTAAAATTTTAAAACTTGTAAGAGAAGCTGCAGGCAAAATAGGTCAGTGTGAAGGTCCTGAGCTGAATCCTCAGTACTACCAAAAAAGAAGAACACCTTAAATTTGCTGTAAATTTTATGTAGTTTAATAGCAGAAGGCTTGCCTGTCTTGTATAAGGCCCTGTGCCAGCGAATGAAAGAAAAAAGATATTTCAATTCTTACTGTAACCAAGATAGAAAGGATAGAGGGAACTAGAAGAGAGAGAAGATACCAAAGGAACATAAAATCCTCAGTCAGTATTGCACATTTAATGCCTCCTATTAGCTGCTAACATATCCACCTAAAATAAAAGATAAATATTAGGAACTGGGGAAACTGGTCTTCCTGAAATGGGAAGAGATTCGAGAGATGGGGTGAGCGAGGAGTTGGCATGTGCTGTGTACATGTATGTACCTACAACACCCAAGGAGTGTGAACACTGCAGAACATGTACTAATAAAAATAAAAACAAATGCC
>PVIC010030460.1:0-21931 GCA_004025085.1 Thryonomys swinderianus
GTGTGTCCCGTTCTCGCTGCCGAGCCTCGTGGAGCCGGTCGAGGTGCGGTCTTCACGGCTGAGTTTGGCCTCAGCCCCTTCGCAGGGGCGGCACCTCGCGCTCACGCGGCGTGGACGCGAGGAGGTCTGCGTGCCTGGCCGCCTGGTGGGGCCTCCGCCTGCCTGATGAGCCACTGACGTGCAGCCTCGGGCCGTGCCCTCCCCTGGCGCAGCAGTCCCCTTTCACCGCGGCCCCAGCGAACGACCACCAAGGCCGACGAGAGGCCCCGGCTGGGATCCTGACTGGCTGGGCCCGGGCACTGACCTCTCTGTGCGGCTCCCCGAGCGGCCAGTGCTTCAGTGGGAAGCAGGGGCGGTCCGGGCACTGCTCCTGGAGAGGGGCTGGCACAGTGCGTTGGTAGCCAGGGTGGTGATGGTGATGAGGACGTGGCGATGCGAGGCTGCTGCTGAGGGCGAAGGGGGTGGGGGTGGGGATGGCACCCTGGTGAGGACTCCGGTGATGGCGGAGGTGACAGTGAGGACGGCGCTGCCGTACGGAAGATGACGGTGACCGTTTGGATGGTGGTGACAGTGACGTGCATAGAAGCCCTGAGTCTAATGCTGCGATTTCTTCAGCAGTTCCACCCACCAGTCTTGCGTGTGGCCGCCTCGTGGCGTCAACCCCACGGAGTCCCTGCTGGGGGCGCTGTCCCATCCCGTGCTCTGCACCGTCCGCAAGGTCTGCACTCCTGAGCTGCTGTGCGCACGGTGACCGCCTCACCTCTCCCCTGCGCCTGTGCCTGTGGTGAGCTCTGCTGGGAAGACGCAGCCGGCTCCCTTCTTCCTCCTATAATTTTGAGATGTGTGAGTTTCTGCCCTGGAGTTTTTAGTTTCCTCAAACTGCAGGAGGTTAATTAGTTCGGTTGCTTCATGATCGCATTTACGGTTTTCTTATTAACTGGATGATGCCCAAGGACGAGTCCTCCTTGCCCGGTCCTTCGGGAGGCTCGTGTGACGGGGCCGGTAGCAGGACTCTCAGAGAAGCCAGGCCCAGGGAGCGAGCTGGCCGTCTGGGCCCGCTGCTGGCCGCCCTCACGCCCACCCTGGGCTCGCTGTGCCTCTCGGATCCGGCCAACGAGAGCAGCGTCAGACATCACACGCCCCAGTTCAACTCTTCATTTTTTACAGAATTGGCTCCCAGCACTTGACGAAGCACAAGTCATCATGATACTTTAAAGAGAGCGGATTGGGAAAAGATTGAAGAGAAGAAAATCATGGGTTTAAAACCAGCGGAAAGGTGTTTTCCTGCACGACGTGCCTCAGAGGAGACCGTGTTTTCTTGGTGTGATCGAGTAGTTGTAAATCAGACTTGAGCAAGAAAGGAAAGGGAGACGTGCAGGTCCGTGCACCGTGATGCACGGGAGCCAGGGAGTGGCCGGACCCCACGGAACCCCAGCATTTATCTTTTGTCCTTTCCTCTGCTCAGACAAGTGCCCCTTTCTGCTTTACCCAGCTCCCTGACCTGGATTTAGCTGTCACTTTTTTTCCTTTGGCATCTTCCCCGGCCCTCAAAGTTGCTCTCCGATTGACCATTACTGTTGAGCTTATTTTTAATAATAATATCAAGCACTTTCCTGACCACAAGGTTTGATCTGGAATTGAAAGGACTCTGTAATTATCCTAACAGTTCCCCGGAAAGTGTTTACTTTTAAATGTTGAGCTACCCTTAAGGCCAGCACAGTGTGGCGAGACTGAGTCGTGCAGAAAACCCCACCGTCCATCCCATGTGCCTGCAGCGCTTCGTGGATCTGCTGCCTGTGGATCCAACACCCAGAGCGGCCCTGGGACGCAGCCCGCGCCCTTTAGAGGGCAGACACAGAAGCCGAGCAAGCCCGCGCCTCACTGGAAGAGGCCGTCGCTGCGGCACGTTCCCACAATGCAGTTCTGTGACGAGCGACACACCCGTGTCCCCGCGGGGAACCCGACGGAAAGGTAGATGAAAGCTGCAAACGAGAGTGACGGGAGAGCACCGTTCAGATACGTGTGAAGTGAACGAAGATGAAATGCACCCTCGCACGCCGTGGTTTGCCCGTGTTTGTAAGGAGCAGAAGCACGGAGAGGAACCAGGGAAGCACACAGGCCAGCCCGGGGCGCTGTCATGGCCAAGCGGCTGGATGCAGGGGGGAAGACGGTGTCCAGCCAGCTGCAGCTCCTCCCGAGGAGCCCAGATGTGGAGGCTTCCGCCTGCTGATCTAGGCGGAGTGGGGGCAGAGTGGGGCCATTTCTGCAGGTCTGAGACACTTCAGAGCGTTGCTCTGGCTATAGCTCTGATGAGCGGATGCTGTGCCATTGTTTTAAAGCATCACAATCTCCCATAAGAGATTTTTGGATTCTAATAAACCTGGGCCCAGGGCCGGTTCCAGGGCTGAGCAGAGGATGACAGGATGGACCAGTTGTGTTATTCTCCAGAGAAGGACGTAGGCCCTGCAGCAGCTACTTCCTCCAGCCGTGGCAACCCCCTGGACGCACGCACGCACATACACACACCTATCGGGGTTCTGTGACTTAGCAGGATGGTTATCCCCTGCAGAATTGGAGAAGGGGGTCTCCCTTTGCGAGGCCAGAGCCATGAGCTCAGGATCCTGTGTGTCCAACAACTGGGGTTAGACCCTGGTAGGGGCAGAGTCCTTGATGGGCCCCTCCTTCGGCTCACCTGCTTGCTCATGTGACATGTTGCCCTGTCACCCCTGAGTCCTTCCATGAATACAGAGGGTATTACCCAGTTTAGGGTAAATGGATGAATGAATTATAATTCCCAGAAAGCCTCTCTGACATGATTTAAAAACCCAGGTAGTTGTAATCCCATCCAAAACCTTACATTAAATGGGAGACTAGAAGAGACTGTAGTGACTATACAAGGGATCCCAGCAGCAGAGCTGGCAGTGGGGGGGACATCAGACATTTGGGGGGCAGGTGGAGGGACGTGCGAGAGGCCCCTCTGTCACAGCATACACACAGGTCTTCGGAGTCGAGCCCAGGCCCTCTGCCTGCCCCCTGTGCCCAGCACATGACGACGTCCCCATCCTGCGAGAATGGACGAAGGCCACTGTCCACCAGCATTGCTGCAGGGCTTTCTCCAGGACGGGCCTCCCGGGCCTTCCAGATCGGACTCGGCCGTGATTTACGTTAAACTTACTCATCATAACAATTGCTGGACCAAGGATCTAGAGTGCGCCATGAAACAAGTGATAGTTTCTGAGCCCCCTGGATCAATACTTGATTGAGTTTACTGGTAAGTCCCTGACTGCTGGAGTACAAGGAAATTAAATGGACATCTGGCTCAGGAAGGGCTGCTGTGCTCTCCGGGCTGCACCACGGCAGTTGAGCCCGTGGACTGTGCTTCCTGAGTCTCCCGAGGAGCCGGACGTGGCGTCTGCACCTGCCGGCTGGAAGCAGTGCAGAGACCCTGACCGCACCCTGCCCTGCGGACCGCGGCCCAGCCCGGCCTCCGCAGGGCGCCAAGGTGAGGAGAGGCCCTGGGCAGCCGCGCTGCAGGGAGGGCGGCCGCTACGGATCATCTCCACACTGCTCGGGATTTTCCAGGAAGAAGTCACCATGGTCGAAGGTGTTGTGCATGCGGCCGGAAGCACAGTGAGTGCTTAGTACAAAATGCAGCACATAGCTCGGTCTCAGTAAATGTTAGTCATTGTTATTACTTTTATTGAACTTTCAGTTCAGCTATGTAAACTCAGGGGAGAAATAAATGACTCCAGTGACAAAGAAAACAACTTTATGGCTTAATATTGACCGAATCTAAGAGTTGTGAAGTAGGCAAAAACTCGCAATACCTTTGTTTGACCAAGCTGTCAGGAAAAGACAAGTCGGCTTCATGGGCTGTGTATTGTTTTAAGATAAACGAGGGTGGAAGAAGGAGTTGGGAATTGTCACTTTTTGCAACTCGAAAGCTGGCAAATGAGAAGATGGTGAATAACGCTATTTTAAAGCACAGCCTCTGTCTTCTCAGATGATAAACACCTTTGTTGATTAACTGCCGTGTGCTATTAACAGGAAGCTGAGTAACTGGTGTGATTGGCAGGGCTGTGCCAGCCCCATCTGTTTGTTGCCTCTTTACGGCCCTGCCAGTGCAGGGCGTGTGTAAGGTGAGCCCCAGGCCCGGAGGTGCCAGCCTTCGGGACGCTGTCCCCACCTGGGGAATCCGAGTGGTCCTTCCCCGGGGTGAGCCCCGGCAGCTCCGGCCACGGCACCTGCAGGTGGTCAGCTGCGTGTGGACACTGGAGAGGCACAGAACCGACGGTGTGCACTGCCTGTGCAGACGCGTGTGACCGCGGGAGTGCTTCCGGCTGGGGCTGTTGAGCTGAGCCCCTGGAAGCCCTGGCCACGGGGATGTGGCCATGCCACAGCCTCCGTCTTGTTTGGATGGGTGCGTCTGGCTGCCACGGCTGGGAGGGAGACAGACACAGACCCTCCGCCCCTCTTCCTTACAGCGTGAGGCTGTGCGCCTGCGAAGGTGGTGGTAGATTCGCGATGAAGAGTGTTTTAAAATCCACACAGCAGTGGTGGCCAAATGTAAAACACAATTTTAAGTGAAAACTGGGCTTTCTTTCTTAACCCAAAGAACACACGGAATTGAAGACCCCCACTGATTACAGACGGCTTTGACACCGTCCCGCTGGGGCCTAATGCAGTGGAACTGGGTTTTCCCTGCCCCTCACAGATGGCCTCAGAGACCCTGCAGTCTCCCCCAGCGCCATGCCTGTCAGGCGGCAGGGTCCTGAGCGCTCGCTCGTGCCAAGGTGGGGAAGGCTGTGTGCTCAGGCACGTGCTGGAACACGTTATGTTCCTGAGGAGTTTTCTCACTGAGCCAGTAAAATATGGGTAAGTAGTTGAATGTCTGTTCCAGGCCAAAAAATGAGACACAAAATGATTATGAATTAAGGTAAAAGAAACTTCAGGTTAGTAGTCCTTGCCAAAGAGTAATTTCCATTCAGAGTATATCAAGAGATTGGCTAGGAGCCAAGAACATAGAAAGTACAGTATTTGACTGCGGTTCTCAAGTGGGTCTGTGGACCTGCGCACACATGTGTTAGAATCAGGCCGGCTCCGCTGGCGGCGGAAACACATCGGGAAGGCAGCGCGCCCGGCCAGCTCCTGCCCTGTCCCTCCAGCTTCCCCGCCCACCCCACGGTGCCCTTCAGGCCTGGAGGTCCAGGCCCTGGAGCCCCTGCTCCGAGCAGGCCGTGTCCTGCGGCACGTGCCCAGACGCTCCAGAGTCCTGGCCCTGGTGCAAACTGCTCTTCTACCGCCTGGTGCATTTCCCTCACGGCACACGCCACAGTTCACACCAGAAACGCTTCCACACCGCGAGGCTCAGAGCTCCAAGAAGGGACGGGGTCCTCAGGCCCACTCAGGAGCCAGGCTGCAGGGGCCGAGATCGGAACAAGCACAGAGAGGGTCCCGAGAGGCAGACCAGCCTGAGAAGGAAGGCAGGCACCTTGCGAGAGCAAACACACGCATTCCAGGAAGGACAGCTTTGAGCAAGGACAGAAAGGTCACAGCCGCGCCCTGCCAGTGACCTTCAGGGGTCGTGCATGGGTGGCGCGAGGCCGCAGGGGGATAGAGGGGTGGAAGTCGTGCCGGCCCAGGGCCCAGGTGTCCCTGCGTCTGCCCCTTGCGGGCGGCCCGGGCGGTGCATGTTGGCTGCCCCATCCACAGGACCACTTCGGGGGCTGCTTCAGCTTGCGAGGGTCACACGGCCACTCGGGGCTCCGTGTCCGTTTCTTTGTAGTTCTTCACTCCATGCTCTGAAAGGATTTCAGGCTACTGGCAGTGAAATATAGAGACACAGTAGAAGTGTTCAAGGGCAGAGTAAGAGAGGAAGCATTAAAACGTTATGTCAGACCCCTCTTAGCTTCGTGTCCCGCACGTGCCATTTTCCCTGGAGACAAGGTCGCCAAGGGCCGCACAACTTATTCATGACAAAGTAAGGAGTAGGTTTTTTATTCCTCATCAATTCATAAAGTTTTGTACATTATATCAACTTTTACATTTAATTTTTATTTGTAAATTTGGACTGAATTCTTCCCGGGATCTTGCATCCGAATTTAATTTTAATTCTTTTGGTAACAGGTACAATGCCAATACAAACTCACGGACAGTTGCTCAAAAGAAGGCTCTCCTGCATTTCACACTGGTTAAATGTCACATCGCCTTACCTCAGGAAGGGCTGTACGCAGCGGGATGGCGGAACGCCTCGTCGCCGGGTTCCAAGATTTGGAACAAGGTGGCTCCGCACTCTGGCCACCCGTCCGCACGCTGGGCCCAGGAGTCCCCGCGAGGTCCCGCTTGCAGTCTGCACTGTACCCTTGGGAGATCCCTGAGTAGATTTCGTGTGCACCCTCTGCATTGGTTCCGATTTCTTCCCCTTGTTAACAAATACGTTAATGTGTTTGTAGACACATTTAGCTAACATTTACCGGTAAGAGTTATATTTCTACCTCGGCGAAGTGAAATGAGCTCATACTGTTTCCTTCTGATTTCTCACCCAGAGAACTGCAAAACTTCAAGGGGTGCCACGCAGTGAAACCCAGAACCTCTCATTTTTAAAGCAATGCAAGCCCTCATAATCAGCCCTGTTTCGCTGGGAACGTAATGTTTCGTGGAACAGCCAGTGCTGTATTGTTGTCTGGCTTTGTGTAGTGCGGTGAAGGAAGCCCGTTCGGTGGCATGGCACTCGCCTCATGGGACACTGGGGAGTCAAACCTTCAGTAATCAACAAAGTCCTAGCTGGGAGGGTGCCCGTGATCTGTTCACTTGACTAGACTGAGGAGAGCTTTGACTCCCTCCCTGCTGCCCTTACTTCCATTTTTAACCACAGGAGGAAGAACAGAGCTGGGTGGCTGCCCACCTGCACACGACCTGGACAGGGAGCAGGAAGGTGGCGGGCGTCTTGAAGGCTGGCGTGAGGAGCCACACTGGGTCCTACCCCCGAGGAAGGGACAGACTGGGAAGAGGGCCACTGGGTCGGGGTGAAAGACAGACAAGGGAGAGGCATGGGGGCCGCTGCGGTCCCTCCGCTGCGCAGCCTAGACCTGAGGTCTCTGTTCAGCTTGCTGTGTGGTTCCGAGCACCGAGGCAGATGAGCTTTGGCCATGAATCTTCCCTCACAGTGGGGACCACGCTGCAGGGAGATGCTTGCGGGGAAACACAGCACAGAACAGGCTGAGCCCCTGCGGGACAGGAAGAGAGCAGAAAGGTGATAGCTTCGGGGTGAGGCCTCCAGTCCCCTCGGGGTGCCGTGGCCTTTAACCCCATCCAGCTTCAGGGCTGTACTCCGGTGGTGAGGAAGCAGCAGAGGCAGAGAAAGGAGAGCGGAGTCTGGCGGGTGGGAGAGAAGGCCAGGGAGGCGGGGCCGGAGCGGTGGGGGAAGGGCCCGCGTGGAAGCTGGCGCGTGGCAGACGGGCAGCTCCCAAACCCACCACCGGCCACACCAGGCTGGGCCTCCAAGGGGAGGGCGTGGCCCGCTCGCTGTCGGGTGGGGTGCTGGGAGCACGGCGAGTGGTGAGGCAGAGATGGCTCCTGCTGACTCCGGTGGGCCGGCCATCTGGCCTCCCGTCCCGCGCGCCCCGGACTGCCTCCTTGCAGACCAGCAGGTGCCCCCCGTAACCCACAAGTCTGTTGTCTGCTAATTCCTTCATGTCTGTGTCCCATTAGCCAGCGGCATTTTGAAGTCAAACGGTTACATTTTGTTATTTGTCTATTAGAGCCAGGGCTGGTGGAAAAACAGGGTCCCCGGGTCCCCAACTCATGGACTCAGGCCTCCGAATCTGACTCTGGGAAGAAGGGGCCGTGGTGGCCTCACACCCACATGGCTGTGAGACCTGGTCCTTAATTTGAAAGAACTACTGAACCACCCACCCCTCAACCCAGCAAAACTTGTGTCTGTTGACGAGTGGCCCCTGAGTTTGTGTGATGACTGACATGGTTTAGAAGCGTCCCTCCTAGGCGATTAGGGCAGCCTGCCATTTTACAGTACCCTAAATGCGCAAAGGCTCTTTCTTGGATTTAGCTTACAGAAAAAGAATTTAAAAAGCAGCTATCAACACATTTCTCCCTCCTCATACTTTACCAAAGAGAAAGAAAAGTGTAACAGGATACGGACTCCCACGATTCTTCCTGCGGTGACTAAATATAAATATCTATGACAAATCGCAGAAGGAATCATTAGTGGCGGCTGTCAGTGTTCTTTAAAATGAATTAGACCTTTCCGGCTCCCCTCTAATAATAACGCTGAAGGAGGCATGTGAGGCTGTTCAATTCATCACATACCTGAAGGCACGCGGCTCAGCGAAGTCAGCATCGCAGGTGCTCGCCGGGCACGCTAAGCGCCGCCGGGATGTGCTTGAAGCGTCAGCTCTGCGCCCTGAGACAGCCATCTCTGGCACGTTCTCCTGATTTGGCATGTGACCTTAGTGGCTTCGCCATCAGCTGATTTTGACAGGACGTGGACTGGCAGGAGAGCCACTCACAGAGCCATGGTGGTTCCTGGGGGCTGCCTCTGACTATCACATAAAATCAGAGGAGCCCCTTGCCTGATGGAAGGGAAACCCAGTGACCCACAGTCTTCATTAGAAAGACTTTCAAAATGGTGGCTTCTCTTTGGCCTGTTTTCCCACCGTAATGGTCACATTTCCACGTCTGAATTGAGGGAGTCCAGAGAGTCCAAAATTGGCTGTTTTTCTGATAACAGAACTATTGCCTCATTTCTCTTGAGCCAGAGGTAGAAAGACTGAATTCTATCCAAACTTTCTCTGACCTGAAAATTGAACTTCCAGTGAGAATATCAGTTTAGTTGTCTTTGATTTTATTTCACTTCCTGTGTTTAAATAATCCAGGATCTGTTTATACTTCGTGGTGTCTTTCTTTGATGATTTGGTGGAATCTCTGGGATGGGTGGGAGGTCACGGCCTCGGGGCCAGGGCGAGCCAAGGTTCGGGAAGTGGAGCTGAGACTCCAGGAGATACAAAGGGACTTGTCCCGTTAGAGGCTTCACTTTCTTCCTGGCTTTGAAATAAGCAGTCAGACGGCAGTGAGTCACTGTCCTCCTTCCAGTGTGGAACAGAGAACCGCTGGGTTTTTTTAAATATAATTGACACGGGGTCTCCCGCAAATCTGGCTTTTTTTTTTTTCTAGACTACATTTTGGAGAAGAGGCATAAAGGTGCCCACTGGCTTCCAGTTCCCCAGGAAGATACACCCCTGGCCTTTGGTGGCTCCTTAGGGCTTGGGTAGGTCACAGCACGGGCTGAGAGACATCTTATCCCAGCTGCCCCTGAGTGTTCTCAGCTCTGTTTTGTCCTGTGCTGTGCAGTTCTGAAATCCAGGGTTGGATGGTTGGGAAATCATCCCCGTGTGATGGGCAAGGTGCCTGTCACACCACACAGGACCCGGACCTCAGAACCAGCCTGGGGGCCAGAGGAGCAGGTGGCTGCCACCTTGCCTAGCAGTGAGCTTCTGTTCCCCTGGTGTGTCCTATCCCTGTCTGTGACCGACGGCTTCTTTATACCAGGCCGGGCAGGACTTCTGGGAGAAGAGGGGCCTGGACCCATCTCAGGCCTCTCTGAAATCAGCTTACAGAGGTCTGGAATGGGTGGGACTTAGCATCTCCGTGTGGAAGCGAAAGGCGTTTGTCCCAGACTGAGATACTCTGAGCCAGCTAAACCTGTCCTCTTTCAGCTGTGTCAGGCGTTGTGTCACAACAAGGGGAAAGCGGGTGATGCACTGGGGCATGTGTGCTGCGCTCCCCCCCGGCCCCTGCTGCGGGAGGCACCGTCGCTCCGATCGGCCCTTGCTGAAGAGGTCAGGTCAGGCGCCCAGGCCACACGGATGCAAACGCAGAGCCGCCGGTCCGTCCCGCTAGGCCTGCAGTGCCTGCTCAGCCTCGGACACGGAGAGGCAACCGCTAGGGCGCACACCACACAGCCATGCTCACAGTGGGGTACAGACAGACCTACAGGAAGCCCTGGACCCCCCCAGGTAACCAGAAGGACGCTGGGTAGGACTGCCAGTGACTTCCCGCACATTCTCGGAAATGATGTCTCCTTTATTTTACTTAAAGTCTGCGAAACAGTAAGAGCCCACATATTAAAGTGTGAGGCCTGGGGAGAGGGGCAGAGGGGTCCCTTCACCCCTGTTCTGCGGCTTCCCTGGCCGGGTGTCCCATGGCAGAGTCCTCCGGGCTGCTTTGTGGCGATGTGGCTGCAGCCCCAGAGGCTGAGCCCCTCTTGGGAGAGGTGACCCCAGGAAGCCTACTACCCACTCAGTGTGAAAATGCAAAGGGCTCTAAAAATGGCTACAAACGACCTAATGTCACTGGCATGGGGGGGGGCGAGCAAAGGCTGGACAAAAGGCATAACACCAGGATTTCTGCCACTGCTTGTAAAGTTGTACCTGAACAGGGTCTCCACCGTGCAGTTTTGCTCAGCCGCACCCAGTGTTCATGGAGACTGGTGCTGTCAAAGTGCGCTGGGGACAGGCACCCTCACCCCTGTCCTTCTGTCTCTCAGCAAGGCGACCTTGGCCTTCGCTGTGGTGTCCAGGTGGATGGAGGAGCACACGCCTCTGTGACTTTAGCATGTGTGTACATTCATATTTCTGTGACCTAGTTTTAAAATTGAGTGTCTATTTGACTCCATGCTGTGTCAGGTCAGTTTTATTTCAGTTTTTAAAAACTCAGATGACCCACAGACGGATGTGCAGTAATGTATCTAACCATGTTAGCGGACACTTCCTCTGTGGCTGATATTGCTCTTTTTACACCCAGGCCTCCCACGCCCAACCTGCTAACCTCTTCCTCTCTGCAAAGTGGCGTCGCCCGTGGACGTGCCCACCAGCAGCCCGCAAGGGTGCGCGTGGCTCGCCTCTCTGGCACTTGGACTCATGAGTGCTTGTCTTAGTTTTGGACATCTGTTTACCAAAAACAAAAAAGAGCATTGTGTTTTGTTTTAATTTTTATTTCCCTAACGGAGCCATTTCACGTTGCGCGTTGACTCCTGATATTTCTGCACAGGTGACTGTGTTCTTACTGAGCTGTGCGGCTGAGACAGCTGCTTCTCCGTGTCACGTTTCCTTGCTGGCTGTGTGCTGCTCACGCTGCCCCCCTCGCTCACGCTGTTCAGGTGGCCAGTGCAGGAGTCCCTGGCGTCTGCCGCAGGCCGAAGCGCCGAGGGCTGACGCAGGGTCAGCTTCCTCCTCTCCCCCTGCACAGAGGGCCGAGGAGCCTGGCACCTCGGAAGGCGGAGCAGCGAACTTCACTCTCAGGCATTCGGCCAGGACCCAGCTCCGGGTCTGTGGGGCCCTCGCTGCAACCCTCCGTCCACGCACTCAGGGGAAGAGGCACCTTCCCTCCGCGTCTGACACCCACAGGGCTTGCGCCTGTCCCGCTGGGCCCCGCTGTCCTTGCGGGGCGCTGCTCCCTGTCAGGGTTTGCCCCCACGAAGCCCGTCTGGCTTTCTGCAGCATGAGAGTGACAGCACAGCCTGTTACCTCTGAAGGAAAAGCTCAGTTAGAATGGGGGGACCTGAAGGTCATGGATGTGGCACCTGGGGGTGCTGAGTCACCAAGGCCGAGACCCTGAAGCAGCCCGTCTCCCGACTAACATTTCCTCTTCCATTAAAATTAATTTCACAATCTCCGGCGACGTGCCAAGCCATCGAGGATTGCATAATGGCTGCGACTCCGGCCCGTAAATTCATTTCACCACCGTTATCTAACTCATTACCTTGTAAACGGCCTTAATATACTGGGGCTCCGCGGAATATAGTCTTCCTGCCCGGCCAGATTGTATTCCAGAGCATGAAGAGTGGACGCTGAGCGCATTAATCACCCCTGCTGCAGCAACCTTTTAATTCAGGTTAATTCTGCTCCTTTCTCTCCCTCCTCCTCCTCCTCCTCCTCCTCCTCCTCCTCCTCTTCTGATTTGCCTAGAAAAGTTGATGGAAATGCAGTGTTTGTGATTGTCCCAGTTCACCTTCTGATAGATGAGAATGGCGCTTCCCGTTCAAGCCTGGAATGTGGCGCTTTAGAAACATCTGAAAATGAAAATTGCTTTAGAGCTTGGTTGCTTTAATGAAATACATCTCTGAGCATAATAGAGAATGATGGTTTCTTGCCCCAGCCGTCCTGCCTTGTGTTTAAAGGACTTGCCTTCTGTCTCTGTGCTGCAGGGTTTTGTCCTCTGTCTTTCATGTGGGGAGAAGACTATTTTCAGTGACGGGGGCCAGCCCTGTGGATCCCATGGCCCTGGTTTCAACTGGGGTGACTCTGCCCCCCAGGAGACGTGGCGATGCTGGGGTAGCTCCGGTTGTGATGAGCGGAGGCGGCATCTTGTCGGTCAGGGGTGCTGCTCACACCCACAGGGTGTAGGACACGCTCTCCCCGGCCCGCAACAGAGGCCCAGCGGCCGCCAGGTCCAGGGCGAGGCCCCGCTGCTCTGTGGAACTGGCCTGTCTGCAGAGGCGAGTGGAGAGCTCAGGCTTCTCCTCGGATCCCAACCTCGCCTCCTCGCAGACTTGACTTCTCCAAACCCCAGTTTCCTGGGGGTGAATGAACCCTAACTATATCCACTGTGAGGAGTTGTTCAGGAAATCAGTAACTTAGTTCTGACCCTGTGCTTAGCAAAAGAGTGGCTCTCAGGTGAATTGGTGAGTAGTTGGCACAACAGTCCAGGGAAGAGACAGATGCCCAAGCCTTCCCTGCCAGGCGCGGGCCCCTCCGTGTCCCTGTGACCCACTTCATGTGTGTCTGTTGGGACCCCCACCCCGGCCTCGCCGGGAGGCTAAATTCATCAGCTCCCTGTCGTGGCAGAGGCCACCCTAGACTTGACGCCACCCCTATTCCAGCAGCACTGGGGTGTACAGGGCGCCCCAGAACCTAGGAAGAGGACCAAAGGGCCTGGAGCCCACTGTGGACAGGCTCGCGCCGCACCTAGGGACGCCTCCTAATTAGGTGTCGCCAGCCAGATTTGGAAGCATGAGCTAACATTTTATAGGCTGTTTTCTCATAAAGAAAAGCAAGGCTAATGCAATTCTTGCTGGCTTTGGGGTTTCAGCTCCACACTCAGCAGATCAGACAAAGTTGCTGTGGGAATAAAACTCCTCAAATGTGGCCGTATTCATTGCGCAGGGAGGAAAACGCTCCCTTTCCGTTCCTGTACCAGAGACGCCCAGGTCCTTTCATTTCCAGGCAGTAAACACTGAATAAATCTGCCTGAGGGTTGCAGCCCCTGAGACGAGCTCCCGGTCTAGGGGTAACCAAGCAGGCAGACATCGGGGGGGCAGAGCAGGCAGCTCCCCCCGTGTCCTTTGCTGACACAGGACACCTGTTTGGAGGGAAGCGAAGCCCCATCCATGACTGTGAATGTCCTTGAAGCTTAGAAGTGACCGGGCAGGATGAAGGGGAGGCTGCTGTGAGTGGGGCAGTGTACGGACCTAAGCCACGAAAGGGAAGCAGGAGATACGTGCGTCAGGTGTGGAAACTCCAGGGGGAGGCCTCCGAGGACAGTCGCTCCCCAGCAGGCACTGTTGCCCTGCACACGGCGTCAGCGTCGTGGTCTTCTCCAAGGACAGTGCGCCCCTTGCACGTGAACGTGCGGCTATCTGGCTTTGTATTTAGGGGAAGGAGCTGGTGCAGATGAGCACTGGAAATCAGAACTGACACAGCAGGAGGGGTCCTGTAGAACGTGTGTCTGGCTGTGCACTGTCTGTGTGCGTGCCATCCGCCCACACATCTACCCGGCTGCCTGTCAGCACATGCACGCGCACACACACACCCCTAGGTAGCTTGCCTACCATCCTTAGAGCTCACAAAGGGGAAGTGGTCTGTGGAACTGTTGGCTCATGGAAGGTTCTAGGAAGGATCAGGCCATCGAGGAAGAGTGTCCTGGATTTTAAAGGCACAGAGTGGATCCTACACTTGGGGAAAATTTCCTCCAGAATGGTTAACTTTTCTCATATTTTTCACATCAAGGAGTTGTCTGCGTTTGTGTGAACTTCCCATGAGAGCGGTATGATCACACAGGAGAAGGACCTTCTAGGGCAGGGACTGCGTGACAGGTGGCGTGCTGAGGCTTCCACACAAAGCGTCACACGGGAGGTCGCTCCCACCGAGCAGGTGAGGAATGAGCTGGGCCAGGGCTGTGCCCCCTGCCGATGCAGTGGCACCAAGGGCCCCGCGGGACTCCGCCCTCGCGTCTTTTGTGTACCTCCCGCCCGCCCCTGGGGCCCACAGTAAATAAGGGCCGTGGCCACAGCCCTGCCCCGGCGCAGCAAGCACCCAAGCATGCTCTGCCCGATTGTTTATGAGTTTAGCCAAGCGGAGAAACGCGGTGCCTCTTACTCGCTTTCAATCCGTTCACCATTAATTGTCTGACTACATTTTCTTCAAGAGGCAACAAAGAATAAAAGCCATGCCGTTGCTTTTCTGAGTAGCTGGTTGTAAATATTCAGCCAGAATTTGACTGACAGTGCAATATTATGTTCCCCAAAGCTTGCGCCGTATGTGAATATTTTAATTAGGATTGTAACAAGCTATTGAGAAAGTTTGAGCTAAATTGGTTCAGCTGTTTTTGCATTAGTGAAGCATGAAAAAGAATTTTTTCATCTATTAGAAAATAGTCCCTTTTTAAAAAAAAAAAAAAAAAAGAATTAAACCAAAGAAACTGAAAATCAGCCAGTTTGGAATACTTATTTAAAAGTCAGCAGATTGGATCTAGGTGGAGATTAGCTAAGCAGATTTGGAAAGTGTTAAATAAAGTTCATAAAGGTCACCTGTATTCGGCCTCTCCACTTTGGCATGCGTGGAAGGCTGAGGCGGCTCCTGCAGGGAGTGTGTGCTGATGAGGGGTGGGCGCCTCAAGGGCGAGGACCAGCTGTGGGGCCGAGCTGCCCCACCCAGTCAGGCACCGGGTGCCCTGGTCAGCCTGTGACCACCGCTTGGTCAACACTGGGCCCCCGCAGGGCCAGCATGGCCGGTGCCACCTGGGAGGGTGCTGTCTGTTAGAAAGCAGTAGCCAGCGTCCGTCAGCCCTGCCGGGCGTCTGCGCTGGTCCTGTTTCTGCTCCTTGACTCATTACCTACCTGGGCGTGGCGTGGGTCTCTCCTGGCCTCTCTCACATGCTGCGTCACAGGAAAGGAGGGCATGGCTGGCTGGTGCCCGCTGCTCCTGGCGGACTGTGGCAGCCTCTGGCTCCTTGGCCCTGCCCTGCCCTGCCCTGCCCTGCCTCCGCCCCTGCTGTCAGGGCTACCGTTGCTCTTCATAACTAGTGGGCTGAGCTCTTTCTGCATCTCCTCCCAGTGGCTCTTTGTGGTCCCAAGTTCCCATTTCTCCAGGGGCCCAGCAGGGCCAGGACCTGACACGTTGGTCAGCTCCTAGCCACTCTGGAGGGTGGACCGATGACCAGAGCAGAATAGACACGGGGCTGGCATTACCACATCTTTGTTCTCTGGAAAACAGATCTCATGGAATCTCCCATCCTCAGAGAGTGATTTAGATGTTCTCGAAGCATGCAGCCACACGTGAGCACCTGCGTCCCCGGAGACAGCGGCCGGTCAGCCATCTCTGGCCCCAATGTTAGAACGGCTGAGGGCAGAAATTTCACTCTTTGTTTTCTATGTGTCCCCGTGTCCCCTACAACACCTAATTAACTGGCCACTTGTTAACAAATTAATAAATATTGGGGGCAGGTGTCATTTTTGTTGTACTCGCATTCAGGACAGTCTTGCTCCGTGCCTGGCTTTACAGTTGTTCCACTTTAACTGCTTGTTGCAAAGAAAAAGCTGTGCTCGTATCCATACGTACGGATTGCTCTCAATTTCCTCTGCCCGCCTGGACAGAGTCCCAAGAGCCCGTCCACAGGGAGTGTTTCCTGTGCAGAAGCCTCGAAACCTGTCCTCGGGGTTGTCGGTTTGGGGTGCTTAGTGGGGCGTCCGCCTCCCTGCCACGGCCGAGGGCTGTGAGGCCCTGCTGTCCTGCTGCCTCTTTCCCAGAAGCACCCAGCCCAGAGCCCAGCACTCAGGGGCTCCCAGGGCTCTTGTGGCAGCCCCTCGCCCAGGAGTCCCAAGAGGGGCTGGGTCCACACCTGGCTAATTCCTCACCCCAGCCAGCTCCCCGCTCCCAGGTGGTGAGCACCGTCAGTATTTGTCAAATAAAAGTCGAATGACTGCATCTCCCATCACTGCCTCTCTTTGGAGTCTAAATGAGGGCATTTTTAACCATCAGCATTGTACTGTTAATTAGTAAAACCTAAAATCTAGCCCCGTGTAAACAGATGTGCCTACATTTCACTCCATGAGAGTCAAAGCTCGGCCTGTCCCGATTTTCTGTTGTAAATCTCACACAGAAATGTGTCTGGAGGATGCGTTTGCTTCTGCTCCTGCAGGCTGGGTCTGAGGCTTTAGGCGGTGGGGAGCCTGGCCGGGGGCCGAAGACAGTAATTCTTACCAGAGGGAGCAATCCCATTAAGGCGGGTGGGAAGGAGAGGAAGCCTCCATAAAGCCATATAAAACCATTCACTCTACCGGGAGTCATCCTGCCAAATGCTCCCCATAAATTTCAGCTTGAAGTCGGGCGGGGGAAGGGGCTGCTTTTCTCCATGGTGCCCAGAATCTGGGCCATAGGGCACCCTGCATTAGGACCCGGGGAGGCCTCAAAGAGCATCCCGGAGCCCCAAAACCCCACACCTGGCCAAGAGTGAGTTGGGAGCTGGCTGAGAGCGCAGGTGCCCAGCAGTCGGCTGGGCAGGAATTGCACCCATAGCTCCTCCACTGGCAGCCCGAGTGCCTTACCTCAAGGGAGGTTTCCGGGTCACTGGCTTCCAGGCCTGGTTTTCTTTTCACAAAAAAACAATGAGCTCACACATCTCTACCATGGAAAGCTCTCTTCAACCCAGCAAGTTACTTTCTCCTTTTACTTGCTTTCTCGGGCCAGGGCACCCATGGTGAGCCTGCCAGCCCTGCTGCCCTCCACCTCCCCAAGTGCCTTATGCCATATTCCTCGTGTTTAAGCTTGGGCTTCCCCTGCCCTGCCCTGGGGAAGCCATGGTGGAAAGAGAGAGAGAGAGAGAGAGAGAGAGAGAGAGAGAGAGAGAGAGAGAGAGAGAGAGAGAGAGAGAGAGAGAAAGGAAAGAAAAAAGACCCAGGGGTCCAAGTCCAGGCCTACACTAGGAACATTTGCGTTTGAAATGCCCAGTGCCCCTGCTCCAGGGCCTGTCACAGGGTGGGTGCTTTCCCACCACCCCCAGCATGGGAGGGCCAAGGGCACCGGTCTGCGTGCGGGTCTTTGTTGTGCCCCACAAAGTGGTAAATGAAGCGTGGAGCTCCGCGGCCGCAGACCCTCTGAGCCTTTCTTTGGGGGTGAGGGATTTAGAGTCACCATCTCCTCATTCCCACATCTTTGGTCTTTAGCGAGAAGGGGGGAGGGGAGGGAAAATCTCAAGGTTCCTCTCGCTGCGACTGCTCCCGTCAGTCTGCCGCGTGTCGGCTGAAGCTAGGCAGTGATGGAGGGAAATCAAAGGAGGAGACAGGGACATCACCAGTGAGATGGCACTTTAAAGAGAAGGCCTGGGAAAGAAAGCTCCGCACTGAGTAATTAGCAGTAATAAGCTCGGAGGAGACAGCGGATCAGAGGAACCTCCTGGAAGCAGAGCGGACAGGGACGATGACTTTGCACGGAACAACAGACAGTAACCGAGGCTGAAATCGGGGGCCCTCCGAGAGAGTCTGGTCTAGGGACAAGTAAATCTCTGCACATAGTTTTCTTTTCTCATCGGCCCCAAATTACGCCTGAGTCATTAAGATCCAAGCAAGGCTGCCCCTGTGACTGTCCCTCCATGCCTTGTCTGCCCTAGCGGGCGGGACGGGAGGCATGGGAGCACATGGGGGGTCAGAGCAGCCAGTGGGAACCCCGGGGAGCCGGAGGAGCCAGTGGGAGCCCGTGAAGGGTCAGGAGTGAGGAGAACGCTTGAGACCTACCCCCTGTAGTGGAGAAGTCGCACCCCCCATCTGAGACAGTGCAGTGAACAAATGGGGTAAAGGCTGGTGTGTACAGGACATCACTGGGGCAGGAAGAAGCCACCTGCCCCAGGCTTCAGACGTGGGACAGAAAAGGGGCATCAAGGGACAGAGACACTCTGGGACTCGGCTCTGGAGCGTAGGTTCCAGTGGTCACAGGTTACAGGGTTCTCGCATTTAATAGGGAATCAAAAAGCACGGAGACCCTGTTGACAACCAGAACACCTGGAGGCAGGTGGGCTCGCCTGCAGGAGCGGAGGGAGCTCTGGAGATAAGGGCGGAGGCCACGGTGGGGGGTCGGCCGTCTGACAGAGGCTCCCTTCAGGCCAGCACCCGGAGGCCCGGGCGGCAGGAAGGAAGGGGCCAGAGCAGAGGCGCTGGGGCAACAGCCGGCAGAGCTCTGCAGGCCAGGCTCCGAGGAGGCGTGCCCGGCCCTGCGCTGGGCACCACAGTCGTGCAAGAAGCTACCATGGAGCTGCCTTCAAGGGTCCCACACCCCGCCAGGGCCAGAGAGGGTACAGGAAGTGCCCAGCCCCTAGGAGCAGCTCAGAGTGGGCAAAAGCCAGTGTGTGTCCCTCACCAGGGGCTGTCAGGCTTTAGAGGAGGCAAAAAAGCAAGGAAGCGCCGGCCGGCAATGGCGTGGGAGAAGAAAGTTTGGGGCAGAGGGCACAGCCATGGCCAGGGCCTGAAGGAGAATCTCCCAGGCCGTCTGGCCAGCTGGCCGTGGTGCAGTCAGCGGGGAGGGGCGTGGAGGCGAGGCCAGGAGGTGGGGAGAGCTGGGCTCTGCACGGGCCTGCACAATGGAGACCCGGGTCCGCTCACAGTGCCGGCCAGGGGCCGCTGGCGTGAGGCAGGCGTCTTCCCCAAGAGGAGGGAGCCTGCTGAGGTGAACCCAGCTGAGTAGAAGCACCTTGGTCCAGAGAGGCCATTGCCCACAGCAGCCCGACCTGTTCCCTGCCTCTCCCACGCACAGGTACCCACAGGCCCCTTCCACGGCCCAGAGAGTGGCTCTGGGCTTCGATGTCTGTGAAGCGGGCCAGCAGGTCCCCACCGGGTCCAGTGTTTACCACTTTTGTGGCTGAGCCTGCTGCGTGGGTGCCGTAGAGCCGCCTCCAGTCCCAGGATGGCTGCTCGCAGGTCTGAGGGTGGCGGCTGACCGTGGGCGTGCCCCCCGCGCGGGAGCTCCCCCTTCGCTTCATTAATGTCGCTCGTTCGGTAGGCATTCTGAACGTCTGTAACAGCGCTGTGCTGGGGACGCAGTGTGCAGGAGCGCCCCCTTGGCGGTGGAGTTAGCTTAAGTGTGTGCCTGTCTTGTAGTCCTTGTACAGAAGGTACTACGGGCCCAATGAAAGTGTTGACGAGGTGGAGATGGCCAAGTCTGGGCGGAGGGAGCTTCCTGAGGTGGCCAGAGCTCTGCCACTGGTGCAGGTGGAGCCGGTGATGTGCTGGGGAATTCAGTCTTCACCAGAGCGACGGTCATGTGCACGGGCGGAGCAGTGGGGTGTTGCTTGTCTGGGGAGACAGGGACCAGGCAGGAGAGGTGGGGTGCTTGGCTCAGTGAGCAAAAGCAGCCAGGGAAATGTTACCTCAGGGGAGTGAGCTGAAGAAGCGGAAACAGAAACGCTGTTTACAATGGGTTCCCGGGTTCCTGGCTGCTGTTATTCACAGGCCCTTGATACTGTCACCATGAATGATGGGGCCAGTGCCCAACCTGAAGGGACCTGGTGCCTAGGGCAGCAGATCCCTCATCCTGATGGCTCTTTCTGCAGGCGTCACGTGGGGTTTGTGGGCCATCAGCAGTGCCCAGGAAGGGACATTTCTTGAGGTCACCAGGTGCAAGCTCTTTGAGACACAGACGTGGGGGAGCCAGGGCCGTGGTTTGCGTGTGCGCGGTCCGGTCGGTCCCTCCATCCCAGTCCTCGGAGCTCTCCCAGAGGGCTTCACGGCCCTAGATCGGCAGACTGTCCGTGGCACTGCTGTGGGCTGGAGGGCTCCTCTGAGCTCCTCTGCCGATGAGGATCAGACCCCCTTCCCCAGGGCCGCCCGGGCTTCTCTGCACTATGGTCAGTGGGAGGCTTCAGAGGGGAGCATGGGCCACCTGGGCCTGGTGTGCCCTCTCCCTGGCTGTCAGGCCTCTGTGCCTGTCCTGTTGCACAAGCCATTTATAAACGCACACTCACAAAATTGTCCTCTTTTGAGAGCCCTGATGGAGGTGGTAGCCCATAGGTTGCTTTGACGAATGTCCTTGAAAGGGGGAAATGGGTCTGGGCCAAACGGAACCGACGGCAAGGCCAAGGGGGTGTCAGAGACCCGGGTGGGTCCCAAGTGGTCCCAGTCCAACTGCAGTGTCACTTAAAAGCAGAACCTTAGCCCACAGAAGCCCCTGTGTGACCCGCCCGTGACACCCTGGTGTCACCGTGTCACCCGGCTGTGCTCCTTGCTGTACACCGAGTGTGTGCTGAGCGCCGACAAAGATGGGGTCAGCCAGATGCACTGTGAACTGTTCTTCCCTCAGTCTGGAGAGAGAGAGAGACCAATGGATAAGGGCCTCGGCTGACCAGAGCCCGCCGCCGAGTGCCCGTCCAGGCTGCCTCTGTGGCGGGGCGCACCCTGGAGCCCTCCTCAGCTGTGAACTGAACCTCATCGTATGTTCCCACGGCGCCGAGCACGCCGGGACATCAGCCCGAACAGGAGTCTTTGTAATGTAAGAACCGCCGAAACTCTTCATTCACGCTGCCGCGGAGGGGCTGCTGGGCAAAGCACTGCGTTTCCCTCCCGTCCACTGGCTTCCCGGTTTCCCCCGTGAGAGCAGTGCATCTGGAGGCGTGCAGAGCCCCCACGGCTACTGCTCCCAGGCGTGGAACTGCTGGCGTGGCCGGGAGGATCCGCTCCGTGCGAGGGGACCAGGGCCATCAGCGTGTTCGCCGAGGGGCTCAGCGCGCGGAGCCTCCCACGGCGGAGGCGGTGCTAAGAGTTCCTCTCGCTCGAGCCCTCCTCCAAGTTCTCGTCAGAGGCTTAAAAGACGCTTTGCTTTGCAGTTGGGTGATTGCACTTCCTTTTCCAAGATTCTTAATGAAGTTAACATATTTGCGTATGTTTTCTGCAGTTCTTTTATTGCTGCTGTTAAATTCCAGCTTTATTCTTTGACTCGTGTTTCTGCGGAGCTGTCATTTTCTTACTGAAGGGTAGAGGTTATTCATATGTGCAGGGCATCCACTCTTTACCAGGCCTGTGCACGGCAGATGGCATCTCCGACAAGCGTCCTGTCCTTCGGTTACTAGCTTCCTTCTGTGGCAGCATCTTCTGATCAACACAAGTTCTCAGGGTGTGTAGGGAGTCATTAGCCATTTTCTGTCTAGACTAGGTTTCGTGTCTCATGTAAGAACTCTTTCCCTAACCCAAGTTCATATAAATCTTCTGCTACATTTGCATCTAAAACAATTTTTTTCCCAGTTCCCAGGATCGAACTTGGGACCTTGTGCTTGAGAGGCAGGTACTGAAATTTTCTAAAAGTTCACACGTTTGCCGTTTGCTTGGGGGTCCGTCCTCCTTATGGAGCTGGATTGGGAGGAGCATGCGAGGAAGAGCTGATCTCACTTTTTTCCAAGAGGGTAGCTGGTTGTTCTGGACACTTGTTGAGCAACTGCTCCATTCACTATTGATCATCAACCCCATGTATATCATTCCACACACGTGAATTATTTGTAAGTGTGTGAATGTATTTGTAGATTTTTCTGTTTGTCTAAACCAATGCTGGTATTATCTTCAATTCGTATCACCCTATGGTTGGTCTCGGTTCTAGGTCAAGCAAGTTTCCCTACCTCTTCTCAGCAAGATTATTTTGCATTTTTTAAATGACAGGATCTCACT
>PVIC010030461.1:0-21883 GCA_004025085.1 Thryonomys swinderianus
CCTGACAGCTTCACTGCTGAATTCTACAAAACTTTTAAAGAAGAGTTAATACCAGTACTTCTCAATCTCTTTAATGAAATTGAAAGGGAAGCAGCACTCCCCAAATTATTCCTTGAAGCAACCATCACCTTGATTCCAAAGGCAGGGAAAGATCCCACAAAAAAAGAAAACTACAGGCCAATCTCCCTAATGAACATTGTCACAAAAATCCTCAATAAAATACTGGCAAACAGAATACAGAGAGTTGTCAAGAAAATCATACACCCTGATCAAGTCGGATTTATCCCAGGGATGCAAGGCTGGTTCATCATATGTAAGTCAATCAATGTAATACACTATATTAACAGACTCAAGGACAAAAACCATGTGATTATCTCAATAGATGCAGAAAAAGCATTTGACAAAATCCAACACCCATTTATGATCAAAACCTTACAGAGAATTGGAATCGATGGACTTTATCTCAAATTAATACAAGCTCTTTATGAGAAACCAACAGCCAGCATCATATTCAATGGGCAAAAACTGAAACCTTTTACACTAAGGTCAGGAACGAGACAAGGATGCCCGCTGTCACCACTCTTGTTCAATATAATACTGGAAACATTAGCCATAGCAATCAGGCAGGACAAGGATATAAATGGAATAAAGATAGGAAAGGAAGAAGTTAAACTGGCATTATTTGCTATTGATATGATACTCTATCTAGAGGATCCTAAAAACTCAACCAAAAGACTGTTAGACTTAATTACCAAATTTGGTAGTGTTGCTGGATACAGGGTCAATGCTCAAAAATCAACAGCCTTTGTCTACACAAACAACAGACTCATTGAAAGAGAAATTGGGGAGTCAATCCCTTTCACAGTAGCACCCAGAAAAATGAAATATCTAGGAATCAACCTAACAAAGGAAGTGAAAGACCTCTACTCTGAAAACTATAGGACTCTGAAAACTGAGATAGAAAAGGAAAGCAGAAAGTGGAAAGATAACCTTTGTTCCTGGGTAGGGAGAACCAACATTTTCAAAATGGCTATACTCCCACAACTACTATACAGATTCAATGCAATTCCAATTGAATTTCCAATGCTATATTTCACAGAGCTAGAGAAAATAATACAAAAATTCATCTGGAAACACAAGAAACCTAGAATAGCAAAAGCAATTCTAAGCAACCATGACATGGCAAGGGTATTACAATCCCTAATTTAAAACTCTACTATAAAGCTGCTGTGATAAAAACTGCATGGTACTGGCAAAGTAACAGACTTGAGGACCAGTGGAATAGATTAGAAGACCCAGAAACAACTCTGGATACACTAAGCCACCTTATCTTTGACAAAGGAGCCAAACATCCCCAATGGAAGAAAAACAGCCTCTTTAACAAATGTTGCTAGAAAAACTGGGCTTTAACCTGCCAAAAGCTAAAGCTAGACCTATCTCTTTCACCATGGACAAAACTAAACTCACAATGGATATGAGACTTAAACATTAAAACAGAAAAAATAAGTCTGCTGGAAAACAGGCTAGGTAAAACTCTTGGAGACATTGGCTTAGGCAGAGACTTTATGAATAAACCCTCTGTAGCACAAGAACTAGAAGAATCAACAAATGGGATCTCATCCTACTGAAAAGCTTCTGCACAGAAAAGAAGTCGCTGGCACTGCTAAAAGACCACCAACAACAAGGGAAAAAGTCTTTATTAGCTGTTTATCATACAAAGGAATATTATCTACAATATATAAAGAACTCAAACAAATCAGCCTCCCCAAGTTTAAAGACCCAATTCAAAAATGGGCATCTGAAATGAACAGACACTTCTCAGAGGTAAAAATCAAAGCAGCCAAGAAGCATATGAAGAAATGTTCAGCATCCCTGGTCATTCGAGAGATGCAAATGAAAACAACACTGAGATTTCATCTCACTCCACAAAGAATGGCTGCTATCACAAAATCAACCAACAATAAATGCTGGCGAGGCTGTGGGGAGAAAGGAACCCTTCTCCACTGTTGGTGGGATTGCAGACTTGTGCAACCATTGTGGAGATCCGTGTGGAGATTTCTCAGAAAACTAGGACTAGGGGTCCCATTTGACCTGGCTATCCCCCTGCTAGGAATATACCCATAAGAATTTTAAAACTCACATCGGAAAGACAGATGTACACCCTTGTTCATAGCAGCTCCGTTTGTGATAGCTCAATCTTGGAAACAACCCAAATGCCCATCAAATGAAGACTGGATAAAGAAGATGTGAATCAGTTTAACAATAACCTACAACCTGCGGACCAACTAAGATGCAAATGAGCTCTAGAAAGTATGACAGCTTTTATAGAATGGGAAATTTCCATAGGAAATTTGGTGTGGGAATGTAATGAGGGGAAGGAATAAATATGATATAGAAAGAAAATAAAAGAGTATGTACAAAGGGGGTGGGGAGGTGTGGGTGGGTAGGGATATGGGTAAAAATGAGAATTAACTTGTGTCATATACTGGTACAAATTCCCCAATGTTATACGTGATTTTGAGATGTATATAAATTGTACCAATAAAGAATTCAATTAAAAAAATAAGATGTGGTTTTTTTATAAAGTGGAGTATTACCCTGCCATAAAGAATGACAAGATCAATCCATTTAGGTGCAAATGGAGACACCTGGAGGATATACTAATAAGTGAAATCAATAGCTCACAGATAGGCAAATACCGGATCTTCTCTTTGACATGAACACCTGTAGATGCAAATGAGCTTTAGAAAGTATGACAGCTTGTATAGAGTGGGAAATTTCTATAGGAAATTTGGTGTGGGAATGTAATGAGGGGAAGGAATAAAGATGATACAGAAAGAAAATAAAAGTATGTATAAAGGGGGTGGGGAGGTGTGGGTGGGTAGGGATATGGATAAAAATGAGAATTAACTTGTGTCACCTACTGGTACAAATTCCCCAATGTTATACATGATTGTGAGATGTATATAAATTGTACCAATAAAGAATTCAATTTTTAAAAATAAATAAATAAATAAATAAAAAGGGCTGGAGATGTAGCTCAGCACAAAGTCCCTGGCTTTAATTCCAAGTATCACCAAAAAAATGGAAGGAAAGGAAAGAAAAGGACTAAACATTTATGACATACTTGGGAACCAATTTATGAGCTAGAAGTGAATGAAGAGCTTTCAGCACACAGACACCATTATTAATACTTTGAACTTTTTCCTGAGATGCCTCACAGCCTGCAAAGACACTAGGTTATAGACAATAGCAATTAAAAATCCTTCCTCCAAGAAAAACCTATTTGATCATGAAACTAGCACTATGTTAGGCCTTACCCATACCAGAGTTCCAGTGAAGCAATTTTATCTAACTTAAATTAGATGCATTGTCTTAGTTACTTTCTCCTCACCAGGAAAAAATGTGTGACACCTGGAACTTAGGAAAAGGACAAGTTTATGTGGAGTAACATTTTAAAAGTTTTAATCCTTGCATCATCAGCCAGCTCCAGGCAGAAGCACCATGGTGGAAGGGTCTGGAGAAGGAAAGCTGCTTACCTCATGGCAGCAAGGAAGAGAGGAACACTCTTCAGGCCATCCCCTCATGACCAACCTCTTCCAGCAAGGGCCCATATCATAACAAGTCATCTCTAATCCACATAATCTAATCACTTTTCACCATAAGCTCATGAGGTTGCTAAAGAATATCAAGAATCACATTTGCTTTAAATCCACTGACTTACAGCCATTCCATTTCACACTTTGAGAGACAACAAGAAGAACCACCAAACATGCCTACACTTCATAGTCTGTTCTGAAAGACCAATACTGTCCATTCAATATTCTTTTTCTGGGTTGGTGGCTCTTTTCTTTTACCATCTCCACTCATATTTTTTTCCCAAAGTAATTATTCCCATTGCTTTTCTCTGGATCTGAGCCACATGATCTAAATCTTCAAATAATCAGCAAACAGAGCTTCCTTAGCCCATACAGCAACTCAATATTAATGAGAAAATAGCACCCCTCCCAAAACACACTATCTCACAGTCAATTTTAACAATGCTGATAATGTTAAGTCAAGTTCATGCTCTTCTCTAAAATTTTGTACTAATCAATATACATTGACTCCATTTTGCCTTGTCCACTTGCACATGCCCTGGCCAATGAGTTTCTGAGACACTTTCATTGTTTGTTGAAACTTTTCTACTCCAAGTCCAAACACTCACATTTCCCACGCTGAAGGAAATGGAGGAGGAATGGATCTTCTGATGATAATTATGACACTTCTTCAAGCAGAATTTTATTTTTCCCTTGTGCTGCCTTGTGGGTGGAATGTTTAGAAAAAGTTGGATTACTAAGAAATTAGTCCTTTTCTAGGCATCTTTTTTGTGGAAGAAAAAAAAGAATAGTGTCAGTTCAACTTCTCAACATTTAACTAAAGAAAATGGTAGGGTGAGTATAATTTGCATACATACAATGGCAAGGAAATATTTTGTCAAGAAGTAAACTGTGGTATACAGAGATGAGTAATAACATCTATAGAGGTGCCTTAATCTACAAAATGAAGTGGAGAATTAACGCAATCAAGCTTTCTTTCTTTTCTCCCTCCCCTTTTCTCCCCCTCTTCTCACTTTCAAAGAAAAGTACTACATGAATAATTGAGGCAAAAGGAGTTTCTTTCCTTGAATAATTCAGGAAATTGCCTCAATTTTCCTCTTCACTTTTCACTACATTTACTTGTATAGACTTAGACCACATCTACATAATGAGCTTCTCTAGCTGCCACACAATCAACAAGGTATTTTTTTCTTTTACTTTAATTTTTCAATTGATTATATGACACTTAACTGTATCAACTGTACAATGACCTGATTTCTTAAGGAAAAGAAAAAAAAAAAGACTAAACAGCTCCTCCTGGTTTTGCCCACCCTCCCCATCATCCTCCTTAGCATGGCTGCCTGAGTTGGATGACAACTGTGGAGCAATGAGCAGCGTTCTCCCCGAGCGGTACATTTTATCTTGTAGTTAAAAAAGTCAACCTGGGGGCCAGAGATTTAGCTCAGTGGTTCTGGCGCCTGCCTCACAAACACAAGGTCTTGAGTTCGATCCCAGTAACCACATACAGTGCTGGGCATGATGACTCACGCTGACCAGCAGTCAATACCACATACCACAGTGCTGGGCATGGTGGCTCACGCCTGTAATCCCAGCACTTGGGAGGCAGAGACAGGAGGATTGCTGAGTTTGAGGCTTGCCTGGGCTACATAGTGAGCTCAGGGCCAGCCTGAACTACAAAGCGAGACCCTGTCTCAAAAAAAAAAAAAAAAAGGTCAACCTGTTCATTCATACACTAGTACAGTCTTCATTTAACCTGAGGGAGGTGGATAGGAAATGGAAAAGGTATGTTTGCAAGTTTCTTTCTGAAGGCAGTAGGAGGTTGATTGGCATAAGACTTATTGTAGATTCTGTATCTGATATTTGGTTTTGAATTCAGAAATGGGTTTGAGTCACCACCAGATGCTTGTCTCAATTTACTGAGCTCAGCTTACATGGGTATACCAGTAATTTTTTTGAAACCAGACCTCATAAACATATAGATTCTTGTTTACATCTGTTTAGATGCTTTCTTGTTATCTTAAGTGCTGCAAAATGTTCAATACGGCAACAAATATTTCAACATATCCCTTTCCCTCTTGTTGGTACACACTTTATGGAAACACTCCCGTGTTACTGTGTATGAGAACTTCTTCCCCACTAATTAAGCACTCAGAAGACACCACACGGATGCTGGCTGTACAATAGCTTCCTCTAGACAGCACAGGCACAGCCCTTAACTTTGAGGAAGCATTTCCTGCCCCAAAAGGAAGCCCTCCTACCGGATGCCAGGCACTTTTCACCCAGATGCAGAACACAGCATGGTGTCACTTCCCTTGTCTCCTCAACAAGTTGCAGACCTTGGGTAACAGTCGAGCCAGGCCCGCCAGAGGCTGCCTCATCCAGTAAGGCCACTGTCCACATCTGCACTGTATTTGTCCTTTACTCTGGGACAACTGATTTGCTGTCCTCAAGTCTAAAGAACTTGTTTCTCTGTTTTAGTTTTTGGGTTTTTCTTTTTTTTGAGGGGAGGGGTTGCTCCCTCTTGACACATTTTGAATTTTTAGTTCAATTTCTTTTTATTTTCTGTCACTTTCACCTTTTAACTTTTCCATTTTTTCTCTTTCAGGCCTTGCTTCTTTGTTCAATATCCTCAATACATTCTATTTAATGGTCTTATTATAAAAATTTCTGCTTAGTCCATGGCACATGCAAGAAAGCTCCAGAGACTTCTGCTCTATCCCCATTCAAATACAAGGTATTTTGTAGCTGGGAACCTTCCTGCTTTAATCCAAATGCATGTAGACCATGAGGTGAGGTGAGGAAGTTTCCTCACCCCCTCTCGGTCCTCATTTCAGCTCAGAGGGCAACTTCTCAGTATATTCCTGGGCTCCCATGTTAACACACCTGATTGTTCAGAGCATGGGCTGCTGGGTCAAATTAACCCACACTGGAACTCAGCAAGTTTAATAAACTCCCAGGTCTCCTACAGTGGTCACAATTATGAATGCCCTGGCAAAGACTAAGTGCAGTCATGACTGAGAAGCAGTAAGTATGGTTCTAATAAACACTAATCCTGAAATAAAAGGGAAGGTTTGCTGAATACCAGGGGATACTTCATATTGAGTTAAGCCAAACCTTTGGATGGTATCCTCTTGCAGCATCACTGGGGATATTTCATTACTACCTCCTGTAAACAGAACCAACAAAGGCCATCATAAATACTCCAATGAAGAGCCAGAAAAGATGAGTCTCATACCTGCCACATCTGCAGCCCAGGACAGTGGCTGTTCCAGCTCCTTAGGAGGATCCACTTCCTGCATCACTCCATGAAAAGTAGATTTGGGAAGTGACAGGGAAGGCCCACCAGCCCCACATTTGCCAACAGATATATGGCACCAGATATATGGCAGAAGGACAGCCAAAATCTGCAGGTCTGCAGTGCAAGTTGAATCTGAATAATGGAGACCCCTCCAGGCCATGCTGCTTGTTTTTGACTATGAGAGCACTTCTGTTTGATCCCCAGACTCAACAGAAATACTTTGAAGACCAGGCAAATACAGACATTTTCAATATCACAATCAAAAGTCTTTGAACATTTAACCTTTGGTCCACTAAGTCCTATCCTAAATGGGCACTCAGATCTGCAGGTATTAACTAAAATTATGGTTCTATTTCTTTTAGTATTCTGGGGAATGAGCAGACAGCAAATAGCAATAAGTACTTCTGAATGTTCTCTTCAGCTTAATTACTGTTCTACAGTTAGTCCATCAAATTGATATACAATCAACAGGGCTATATTTACTCTATTCTGCTCATTTAGAGTGTGAATGTTCAGAGTCTGCCAATGACTTTCTCTAATATTGTCTGAGGCCATCAGATAATCAAGACAGGACAGACCTGAAAGAGGTCTTTACCCTATCACAGATCAGTTTGGCAGGAAGGCCTCTTTCCCTCAGCCATAATCTTTTTTTCCTCTTAGACATCTTTGCTCTGCACGGGACGGACCTCCACATTAACCATGTCTCCAGGCCCAGCCTGAATGCAGCCAAGAGAGGGCAGAGTTAACAAATCTCCTGCGGTTCCCAGGGTTTCCTGAATGCCCAACACGGATAATTAAAAGTATGGATTCCTGAAATCTAAAGGGACTTTGGAGGTTATCTAATTCAATGACCTCATTTTATACCCAATGAAACTGAGGCCAGAGAAGCAAAGTGGCTTGACTAAGGTCACACAATGTCTAAGTAAGGGAATTTTAGTTGGCAATAAAGAGTATTCCACTCTAGCTAGCTTCATTAAGTAAAGGGAAATTTATTATTATAAGAGTATAAGGGACTCTCTGGGGATCCAGTTGGAGGCTTGAGGACAGAGGAAAGTCCCCAGCATCTTCTCTCTGCCTGCTCTGCACATCCACTTCATCTTTGTGTTGTGACACATTCAATTCTTGCCCCTCACAATTTCAGCTTGTATGTGGCTCTGAGTTGCCCTGTTACCAAAATCAGATCCCACTTGTACATGACTTGCCAGCTTCAATGCCCAACACTTTCAGGGCACTAGCACAAATTATGAGCTTGATTAGCTCATGTAGAGGCTAGAGTTCAGGCATGATGAAGCAATTAATGGTGGGCAGAAGTATGGACTACTAGACCCACAATTCCATGGGGATTGGTGTGGTGGCATTCCACGGAAGGAATAAACAGATAGAGGCCCAAAATAGGGGTGGAACCAACAATGTCAAAAGTTTCCAAGTCCACTTCTAGGACCCTGTTCATTACCACCTATGCCACCTCTCAAATTCAGCCCAAAGATTATCTTGCAGTTGAAAGGAGACAGAATTTGTGACTAAAATTACCAAGGAAGTGCTGATGGCATAATGTGATAGCCTTAGAGTAGTCACATATAAAGTAGGAAGAAACCATTGTACCACTTTCCTCCCCACCCACAATTACAGTTAGACATAAAGCAAGGATGGTGAGGACAATTAAGGATAATTAAAGCCTGGATACCAGCCTTTCTTCTGTATACTCCATAAAAACATTCTGGTGATGTTACGAGGACCCTTACTAGAAGAATGATCCAAGTGATAAGCAGAATGCTATAAAATCACCACACTCTAGAAGAATCCAATACTAGCAACATTTTTAATGTCTCAACTATTTCCACTTGTGACTATTGTTTACAGAGGAACAAATGATGTTGTTTTATATTCAGGTGCCAGTTCTCGTTTTTTCCCTTGTGTCAAATGTTCTTCTACTTAGTGAATGAAACCAGATACAACACATTCATTCATATTTTCTCTTTTCTAAACTTCCTGTTTCTAGTTTCTATTCTACTGGTGAAATAATACAGCACTGAAACGAACTCCTAAAGGTAATAAAGGCAAAAGTATTATAAATATCAAGTGAGAGTTTGGCTTGCTGTCTTTAAGAAGAAAAACATCCAGGTAGAAAGAAGCTTAACTAGATGGTGGGGATCTCAGGGAACCTGAGATCCAGTCCTGGATGTGGGAAAACTAGCTGGGTGACGAGGCAGACGGAGTCCTTGCTGGTCTCTTGACCTCTCTTCAGTAATGCCTTGCTGTGCCTTCATGAGCTGCTTCACCCTGGAAGGTCCTATTTGCCCTCAGTGCAGCTGAGGGTGCAGAAAGGAGATACTTGTCCAGCTCTTGACTGTGGGATCAAATGACTTCTGTGAGCCAGTCACCTTCCGCCCTTCCTTCCCCACTGGGAAACAGAGAATTTCAACCAAAACTTTCCCAAGTTTAGGTTCCTTTGAAAAGCCTGATGCTCAGCATGGATATTCTGCCTTGAAAAATTTATAAGCACTTTAAGTGTCATGTGCAAATTTTAAGACATTTATTTCACTGCATAAAGCCAATTCTGGGAACTGGTATTGGTTCACAAGCCCCAAGCTGTCTCTTGAACTAGCAATTTCCAGTGATAAAAGTCTGTGAATACCAATTATCTCTATTACATTAAAAAACTTCAGTACATTGCAGGACAGAGAGATAAATCCTACACTTTCCTTTTACAAGAGATGAAGAAACTGAGGTCCAGGGAATGTGAACCAACTCTCTGCAGTCACAGAGTCTTCAGGGCCGTAATTAGAATCATGTCCTCTTGCTTCATCACAAGGGGCTGCATGGCCTGCTTGGCTGAAGCTCAGTGGCCAACAGTCCAGTTGTCAGTGGTTCTCTGTTCACCAGGTATTTATTGCTGTGTTCTCTTGACTTATAAAAGAGACCCATCAAACCAATGTGAGACCCTGGATGCTGTATTTTAAGGTATCTTTGGTACTATCAGCCAGCACTGAAAATCAGTGGGCAATACTTGGAAGCAGTTGAAAAGATTGCTCTCCAGCAAATGTAGTTTCATTTCAAAACCAGAAGAAAGTGACTCGTGTGTGGTTTCCTAATGGCATCATCAGAATTCCACTGATGGGAGCCAATCCAGGAAAAGAAGGTGTGCATCGTCTCTTGTTAGAGAGATCTCTAGATTGAGAAAATGACAGAAAGTTCATTGATGGTCTGCCTTCCCTGAGCCTCAGGCTTTCTGATAACAATACTCTCCAGTCATGTCACATTCCATAAATCACATGCATGAAGAAGGTTGGAAGCATTTTCTCAAGTTTGTACAAAAGCCAGTTTTTTCCCCCTTTTTTTGCCATTCTTGATGAGCAGTAGGTGTCTGGGTGGGTGGATTGAGTGACATGTTAGTGAGAAAATTCCCTCCCCTTATAGAGCTCCTGAAAAAAAGGAGTCAGAGAGGTATCATTTGAGAAAGTGACAGCCCGATCATGTAGCAGTGCTGCTGATGAAAAGGGCTTAAATCTATCAGAATCCTGAATTCAGAACAGTGCCAGTACAGAGGGAAGTGAATCGAACTCCACTAACCTTTGTCAGTACTGTGTTTTCATTCCAGGCAAATCCCCAAAGACACATCTGATTGCTCCCTCCTCTCTTTCAAAATTCTGCAGCGAAAAGAGAGACCCCAGCAGTAAGTATCCTTCACCTCCTGTTTGTTCCCTAGGAAGTCAGCCCCTTCCTCAGCCTCCCTGTGCTGGCTGCAATGGGCTCTCAATTATCTCCTTTACCTGCCATGCTTTAAAGTATATGCTTTGCCAGAAATCCAGTCTGAGGACATGCCACAGTGGCAGAGCCATGACATGAGAACAGATGGAAAACTTCTCAGGAACAAAACGTGCATACACACAGAAATGGATTCTGGCTTTGAAGTGGATATTCACGGTGCAGCTTTCAAGTCTTCCAAAAAGCCCCTAACTCCATTCTGACCTACTTAGGCAGTGTTCTTATTTATGTCTCAGATGAAGGAGTTGTATATTTAGCAAATGAGAGCTGCTATGCATTTCCATACCCATTGCTTCGTGTGTAGAGAGCTGAGCAAATTTGGCTGTTTAATTTTTCCCTGGAATGTCTTCATAAAAGTGGATATGTAAGTTAAACACAGTTCAAAATCCATGAGCTCCAGGAATTCTGTATAAATTCATCCAGATTCTTGTTGAGTGCATGGGTGAACGTGGCTTGAAGGGAAAAAGATGAGACTTCACTTGATCCATGGTTGTTCGTCTCCTCTTAGCTGGCAAACCAGCTGGCTGGCCTGTCTGCTGTTAATGCTGTGGCTCAGATTTACAGAGGCCCCAACATGCAAACAGCGTAAATTTTAGCTAGGAGAGTGTACATGACCAAAGCAAACTACAGATCTGAAGCTATTATCTAATTGACTCAAGCCAAAATAGACATTAGTTTCAATTACCTGGGTTTTCAGGAGAAAGCCTTTTTAACCTTCATGATTGGGATAATTATTTCAACTCTTACCCTTTGTCCATGAAATGAAAACATGAAGTTTTAAGCCCTTGTAACAATCACCTTGAATGTGTTTTTTTGAAGTAGGAGATACAGAAATAACGTGTCCACTACATTCAGGTAAAGAGTTCATCTTTGGCAAAAAAAAAAAGTGGATGCTTATACTTGGTTCAAAAGAATTCTCAAAAGAGAAAATGTTCTTTAGTAAAGCAGTAACACGGGATATCACACCACTTAGAGGTGAGATTCTGATCCCCTTGGACTTCATTGCAAACAAAAAACTTTAGGGAATGAAGCACCCAGTACTTCCATGCTACTATGCTAATGTTACCAGGGCCAGTGCTTCTGTGTTTTCTTTTTTTTTAATTGAATTATTGGTACAATTTATATACATCTCACAATCACATATAAACTTGGGGAATTTGTACCAGTATATAACACAAATTAGTTCTCATTTTTACCCATATCCCTACCCACCCACACCTCCCCACCCACTTTACACATACTCTTTTATTTTCTTTCTGAATCATATTTATTCCTTCCCCTCATTACATTCCCACACCAAATTTCCTATGGAAATTTCCCACTCTATAAAAGCTGTCATACAGCCAGGCGTGATGGCTCATGCCTGTAATCCCAGCACTCAGGAGGCAGAGACAAGAGGACTGCTGAGTTCGAGGTTTGTCTGGGCTACATAGTGAGCTCAGAGCCAGCCTGAACTACAAAGTGAGACCCTGTCTCAGAAAAAAAAAAGCTGTCATACTTTCTAGAGCTCATTTGCATCTACAGGTGTTCATGTCAAAGAGAAGATCTGGAATCTGCCTATCTGTGATCTATTGATTTCACTTATTAATATATCCTCCAGATGTCTCCATTTGCCCCTAAATTCATTGATCTTGTCATTCTTTATGGCAGAGTAATACTCCATTTTATTTTTTAAAAACCACATCTTCTTTATCCAGTCTCCAGTTGATGGGCATTTGGGTTGTTTCCAAGATTGAGCTATCATGAACTGAGCTGCTATGAACAAGGGTGTGCATCTGTCTTTCCAATGTGATTTTTAAAATTTTTTTGGGTATATTCCTAGCAGGGTCAAATGGGATCCCTAGTCCTAGTTTTCTGAGAAATCTCCACACAGATCTCCACAATGATTGCACAAGTCTGCAATCCCACCAACAGTGGAAGGCAGACAGCTGGTTCCTAATTACACTGTATCAGAGAGGGCACCCTGATCTTTAAACATTCCAGCTTTCAAAATGAAAAAAAATTTCTGTTCTTTAAGCATCCCGGCCTGTAGTATTTTATCATGGTGACATTAGCAACAAATACCTGCCCAGTTCTTCCATCTGCCTTAGCCACACATTCTTTTTTCCATTTGGTACCAACATTCCCTTGTCTAAATCCCATTGCTGAGCTCTTTTCCTTCTTCAATCAATACAAATAATCTGAGTTGCACTGAACTCAAAGACTGATGAGGTACCTACTGTGTGCTTCGTGTATGAGGCCAAGCCTCATAAGGTCTAACACCTTCTAGTTAAACAGTCACTTTTGACCTCCCTGAGAGGTGCTGGTGTCCTGCTAATGCCAGCCATGATACTGTGTTCAGAGAGCAAAGTAAATGAAATGCAGATATGTTGGCTTCTGCTCCATTAGGAAAGGGAAAAAATCAATGTTTGCCAAATGTGGAAGGGCAAAATCAATAGCAAAAGAAATTTTATTTTCAACCTTCTAAGGGAGTATTACAAAGAAGAAAGAGTGAAAATTATTATTATTTATTGATGTATATAGCACCTTCTGAAAGCTTCAAAGTGTTTTATACGATTACAAACTGCCTTCATCCTTTTCTGTATATGGATCGTTTTGTTCCTCTGGTCTGCACCAGAAGGGGCAAGCCTGTGAGGTTCTAGGGCAACATGACACCACAGCTATTGGGTGGTTATTTAAAGTTGGCATCTTATTTATTTATTAAAAACAGACAGATCATTCTTGGGGAGATGGGGTCAGCCTACACTAATCTTACAGAAAGTTCCTGAGGAAGAACCTCCTCTCCAGATTTTAGATGCATCATAATATATGTTGTTTGGCAGAAAGAAGAGAAAAACCTCTCTCCACCCTTCTCCAATGTTCCTCAGTTGGAACAAGCAGCATATTTGGGAAGAATCAGCCACCTGCTGCCAACATCTTAATGCAGTTCCTGGCAGAGGAGTTTTGATAGATGGCTTCAAAGCCATGAGTGTAAACTACTGAACAAAACTTTCCAGAGGATGAAACGTCAAAGCAGCAAGCTGCAGCAAGCGGGGCCTCTGAAGGTTGCAGCTGTCTGAAAAATCCACAAAAGGAATAGTCAAAACAAAGTCCTACAAGGGCAGAGTGATTTAAACTTTTCGGTCTCCTCTCATTTTTTTACTTCTCTCTTTCTCTCTCTCTCTCTCTCTCTCTCTCTCTCTCTCTCTCTCTCTCCCTCTCTCTGTCTCTCTCTTTCTCTCTCTCTCTCCATCTCTCTCTCTCTCTCTCCCCCCCCTCATTAAAATTTGTAACAATTCTTTGAGAGAGGGCAGGAATTATGCACCCCATTTTACAGAGTGATAAACTGCAAAAGACTAACCCAAAATCACTCAGCTATCTAGGATCTAAGAAAGGATCCTGGCCTTCAGGACTCAGAGTCAGAAGGAAAACAAGATAATACGTAGCTGAAATGTCAACTCTTCAGAGGAATCATTTCCCTGAGAAGCAGGCAGACATAGAAATGACTGGTTCATCCTTTCATAGGAATTGCCTCTACTTTTCATTTATTATTCTATCTCATATTTAATATAATACAAAAATACTTCCAGATAAAGTCCTCTGCCTTCTTCTTATTTTTCCATCTATGACTATTCAATTTGCCTTGTTGCTATGTGAGAAATCTGCAAATTGGGCAGATTGTTAAGTACACACCATTGTCTGCTCTTTGACCAACATTTTCAGTTCCTACAAGAACTGTTCTTAGAGGTGGCTTATAGATATTTCCTACTCTTTCTTTGGACAGTTCCAGTTTATTAAAATATTGTGTTGAGAACTCAACAAATATTCCAAATATCATCTGGCAGGGTGAGACAATAAAGAAAGCTTCCTCTGAATTTTTGGATACTAGAAGACCTGCTTTGAAGGGATTCTTCAGTCACACCATTGGCTTCAGGTGACCTACTCAAAATCCAAGATCTTTTCATGAGAACAGTCCTCCCACCTCGCAGTTGCCTTTTAAACCTCACTGAGGCTTTATGTTCAGAGAGATGAAATTCACTCTGCTTTACATTCTAACTTGGCCAGTCTGTTCAGTTTCGTGACTCTTGGTTCTGTTTTAGCATATTCTCTTCATATCATGCAAAACCCATTATTTATCCTGCACAGATTTGTGGATAAGACCTTCTGTGTCTTCATTCAAATTACCAATAAATCATCTTCATGAAGTAATCCCACAGTAGAAACTTTTGACAGTCATTGGATAATGTCCTGATGGTTAACATTTGTTCAAGTATCCATATTCTGGTAACAAATTTACCCAAACACTAGTTAGTTCACTTATTTTTTGCCAGCCACTGGCCTAGAGTCAGCCACAGGTAATAGCTACTTGAAAATATGAAGCAAAGTATGCAAAAATCTCCCTGGATTTACTATCTTGCTGTCTGTTTTGTGTTTTGTCCACAGCTTCACAGGCTGAGTCCCAGAAGCCAATGTGTTAAAGACTAGGTCCACCAGGTGATTACTATAGTTTACATCTAACATGACCCCCAAAAGATTCATGTTCACAGGTAGAGCCTAGAAGAGAGTAAGAGCACTTAAAAGCATGATCTAAAAGGATATATTTTAGTCCCCAGCTCTGCCTTTCTACTCTGCCTTCTGGCTGCCCTGGGATAAGCAGTGCTCCTCCCCTATATCCTTATGCCATGCTATTGCTGTGTTAGAGCTAGCTGACTATGGACTGAATCCATGTAAACTGTGAGTTAATACAAACCTCTCCTTTTTAAATTTGTGTGTGTTAAGTATTTTGTCCCAGAGACAGGAAATAAACTAGTACAAAAAACTGGTACCAAGAGCAGAGTCATCACTGTGACTGTGCATGGACTGAGAAACCTCTGAAACAGGTTTTTAAGGAGTTTGGAAAGATTTAGATATGTGGAATAGAGAAAACTAGAATTCTGTAATCAGTCTGATAAATGATTCTAGTCAGAGCTCAGAAGACTAGAATGTTGATAGGAATGCAAATAGTAAATGCCAGCGTGTGGATGTTCAGTTCAGAACAACAGTGCCCTTGGTAATTTTACTACAGCCCATATTTGTTACACTCTGGCAAAAGGTTTGCCCACCTAAGTTTTGAGACTTCATAGGAGACTGAAGTAAAGAACAGTAGACTATTTCATCTGGTAGAGGAAATTTCAAGACAGCCCAACCTTCACACTGAGGTATACATACTTCTGGCAGCTCTTAGCCTTGGTTCTTCAGTGAGATTTGGGAAGAAGAGAAAAAAAAAGAGCTAAATACTTGAAAAATCTATAGCCTGGCCAGAAAGGAAGCTTAGAGGCTCAAGGGTATAAAGGGTAAAATCTTGTGAAAGATTTTCCTTTGAAAAGAAAGCCCCAGAATACTCTGTTCATTCAGCTCTTTCTAGGAAAATGTATCCTTGAATCCAGCATCCAAGAATTCAGTGGTCTCTACAGCCATGGTCCAAGGAGGTCTAGATACTGCTCAAGGTGGCAGCAGACCTTGTCATCATACATGTAGTGCTTGTTTTTCAAGCATAAAGAATACAAGAGTTGTGGGGCCATGAAATCTTCCATCCAGGCCTCAGAAATTGTGTCCCTGAGAGGGAAATACAGGAAACTGAAAGTAAAACCAAAATTGTGTTGAAAATTCCAGGAAGTTGATGCCAGTAATGTGTACTATCTACTGATGAAAGCCATGAGCAGCAACTACAGCCAGCTCAATAGGCCATTTTGACTACAACTGGCAAAGCCATAAGGGCAGCGCTGCTCAAGCCCTTTGGAGCTCACAGCTCATTACCACCTGCCCCAGGTGCTGGATACAGTTATAGGATTTAATGTTTTCCCTGTTGGTGTTTAGTCTTGCTTTGATCTAATTCCTTTTATCCTCCATTTTGGAATGTTAATATTTAACTTCTACCATTATATGTCAGAAGTAGTTAGTTTTATTTTTAATAAAAGTTCACAGTTATGAGTTTGCCTTGGGCCGAGGATTTGGCTCAGTGGTTCTGGGATCTGCCTTGCAAGTGCAAGGTCCTAAGTTTGATCCCAGTAACCACATACCACATGCGAAGTGTGGTAGCTCATGCCTGTAATCCCAGCACTCAAGAGGCAGAGACAGGAGGATTGATGAACTTGAACTTTGCCTTGGCTACATAATGAGCTCAGGACCAGCCTGAATTACAAAGTGAGACCCTGTCTCAAAAAAAAAAAAAGTTTACCTTGAGTCTCTGAGGAGACATTGGACTCTGACTATTCAGCAATCCAGAACCAGCAACTCTTAGAGACACACTAAGTGAATTTTGTATAATGGAGTGAACATGAACCTTATGGGGACCAGAGATGTGATGTTATGCTTTATAACTAAAACATTTCTTATGTTTCATGGTTGTAGATGGGGTCTGGTTGAGAGTAGCAGGTCAAGGGGATATAACCTGGAAGGATGTGTTCTTGTCCCTGGCTACTCCCTTTTCCTCTGTTTCCCATCTTCCATAGGTTAAACAGCTTCCCTCAACCATGTGCTTTCCTCATGCCATTTCTGTTTGGAGCCAGCCAACCAACAACAAAATTACTAAAACTGTCACCAAAAGTAAACCTCTTCTCCTTTAAGTTACACATGTCACACTTCTGTAAATACCATATCATTTCTCCAGTGTGAGAAACCAAAAGTATAAATGAAGTCCAAAATATATAACATGTATTGTGAAAGACTAAGAAAATGTTCAAAGAGGAAGAGGATCTGAGGGTAGCAGGTGGGGAAGCAAAGAAGGGAAAGACAATATCTGACAGTAAAAAGGAAAAAAATGAAAACAAAGCTTATGTATATGGAGAGGAGGGTTGAGGGGCTGGAGGGAATTAAGGGGAAAGCGAAAAATAAGAATCAAGATATATCATGTACAGGTACAAATTCTCAATGATGAATGTGAAGGTAATGTTATCAACACAATCATTTTTTAAAAGTCGAATATGTCAAATATCTCTTACAACAATGGGAAAGTGACTAGGACAGTGGCACTATGAGGACACAGAGGAGGTGTTAAGATAAAGGACTGTGCCCACTCAAATTCCTACTTCATATGCATCCATTTCTCAGCCATGAAATAAGCCATTTTGCTCTACCAAGAACTCCTATCATGATGTGCTACCTCATGATAGGCCCAAAAGCAAAGGGCCAATAAATCATAGGCTGGAAGTGCCAAAATTGTGAGCCAAAATAAACCTTTTCTTGTTGTAAGCTGACTACATCTGGCATGTTTTATGATGAGGCAAAGCTGACTACACAGGGCCTTTCTTGCAACTTCACCTTCTGCTAAAGGCTGATGACCATGTTGTTCCTATAACCAGCTTCTTCCCTTGGAATCTTTTTTTTTTTTTTGAGACAGGGTCTCGCTTTATAGTTCAGGCTGGCTCTGAGCTCACTGTGTAACCCAGGCAAGCCTCGAACTCAGCAATCCTCCTGTCTCTGCCTCCTGAGTGCTGGGATTACAGGCGTGAGCCACCACGCCCGACTTTCCTTGGAATCCTGATGCTCCTGTTTTCCCCACTCCAGTGAACTAACTTGTCCAGTGTAGATTTCAGCTTCTATTTGGAAATGCTTTTTTCTTTCTTTCTTTCTTTTTGAGACAGGGTCTCGCTTTGTAGTTCAGGCTGGCCCTCAGCTCACTACGTAGCCCAGACAAGCCTGGAACTCAGCAATCCTCCTGCCTCTGCCTCCCGAGTACTGGGATTACAGGCATGAACCACCACGCCCGGCACTGTGGTATGTGGTATTGATGGCTGGTGGGCATGAGCCACCATGCCCAGTATTGTATGTGGTTACCAGGATCGAACTCAGGGTCTTACATTTGTGAGGCAGGCACTGGAACCACTGAGCTAAATCTCCGGCCTGAAAATGCTTTTTAAAACCAGTCAGCTTTTTTGTATTTTTCTCTTTGCACCATCTTGAAAAGTTTCATTTTGCTTAAATATTTTTAAAACTTTGTCAAAATTCTTAATTCTGACATATCACATAATAGTATCTACTCATCTATTCAGTTTAAATACTGTGTCAGGAAGAAGTGTTCACCTCTATATGAATTGCTGGATTACATCTTCCATGTGCAGAACAAACCCACGGATGGGCTTTGCTCCTGTTCCTTCTGTAAATTACTCCTTGTTTTCACGCACCATTGGCATGAGTTTCACAACAGGATCCATGCTTAGCCTCAGCTCATCAGCTGGGCGATCAGCTGCCCCAAGAGGAGCCCATCTCCTTTCTACAGGAACTAACAATGAAAGAGCTAGTATCTCCTCTATGACTGGACCCAACTGGAAACTCTGCTGCCATGTTCACCACCACCTGGGCCAGGAAGGGCCCCTAACAGTAAAGACAGAAGGAGACAGAAATGGAAACAGAGCAGCATAGAGCCACCAAACCAAACAAATCCTAACTACTCAGTTCTTTGGCCTCTGCTTTGCCTGAAATGAGCCAAACTTTACGGACTACCTCCTCACAAGTCACCCAAAATCTCTAGAACAAATGCCTCTTTTAATTTAAGATGGTTTGAGTTGTTCCTTTTATCACAAGAGTCCTAAATGACATAATGACAAGCAAAGGCCCCATCCTCACAGCCCCACAGACACTCAGACCTGCATCGAAGAATCACTCAAACACAAGTGATCCCTCTCACCTGGGAAAGGGGAAAGATAAAGAAATACATACATTTACTTTTACTTCTCCATTTGAGGTGAGTTGAGCCCGTGATAATAAAAAATAACCAAAATCTTATAGTTGTTAATTTTCTCAAGCAGTGTATCATCAACCATCACAATTCCCTTTTCATCATTCTATTTCAAAATCTGCTTTCCTTTCCTTTTTCTTTCTTAATGGTCTCTTATTCACAGCAACGGAATGTCCCACTGCCAGGCCTCAATCCAGATCATGGATTGTTCTAGGCAGAGGGAGGGACAGACAGCTGAATGTTCGCTTAGTTTGGTTGATTCAAATTGAACACTGACAGGAATTTCCAGTTGAATAGCCCCTCTGAACACAACCCAGATGTTTATGATCCCCCTGCTCACAGCTCAAGCAGTTCCCTGGTAAACACCTGAGACAGTCACTTTTTTATTACACTTCCTGATTAAATCAAAACAGCTTGTAAAAAGGAAGTAGGGAAAAAAATTGAATGAACTCTCCATAGTCCTAGACTCAGTCAAATAAACACAGACACAGTGGATAAACATAGAAAAACTCTATCCACTAAGGTCAACAAAGTGTATCACAAGTCTGCTCCAGAAGACTGCATGTCACAAGGGAGTCACTGGCCTTCCTCTAAAGGGGAGACCTTCCATCCAGATGGACTTAGCACTGCTAGGCCACATTAGCACAATGATCATCAGACTTAAGGACTGCGGCAATGCTTCCTGCAATTTTCTGGAGGCTATGCCAGGGGAGACCATAGGGTTTGGATTTCAAGTCACTAGAACAGATGTATATTGTAAATTCTTTAGGGTCGTGATCCCTGTTTGGTTTATTATCTTTCCCTGTAGTCTCTCCTATAATGAGGACCAGCTAAATAATTTATAGGATCTACTGCCAAATGAAAATACAGATATTGACAGTAGGGTATTACACCAAGCACATGTCCCTGTTTGGCTACACAGGTCACCCACCCATGAAGCCAGCCTTTAATAAAGACTTTATTAAATCAGTGAATTTTTTAAAAGCAGGACCAGAATCAGAAGAGGATCAGAGAGAGAAAGGGTGCTCCTTTTTCAAGCAAGCCACCCACTTTCATCTTCGTTAGGATTATGCTAAGAACCTTCATAAGAAAAAGTTCCCATTATTAAACATAACTTGAAACACCGCTATATGGGAATGGTTTTCTTGAATTAGTTGTCACTCATAACTAAGTTCTTACTAAATCAATTTAGGAATGAATTAAACAAATGAAACCATCAAGAAAGAGATTCATAGGAAAATCATAATCCAGCATGTGAAACTTGAATCTCTTCTACAGTGTGCTGTCCACTATAAATAACTCTCAAGGCCATGGCTAGCCTTGTCCCTTCCCTGTGCTAAACCGCCTTTTATTAATGTGACATCATGCCACATCCCCAATTTTTTCCTTAACAATTACATGTTTTACTCAGAGCCCCATTCCCTATTATTAGCACCTGATGTCAAAGTCTCTTGCGTGTATGAGTCTCAAAAGAAAGTGCCTTGTCCTTAAAGAAGTGGTCACTCACTGGGTACTTGCAGTAGTAACCTTGGTCTGCTCCTTAAAGGCAAAGGATGGGGATGCTTAGCAAGCATTTTCTGAGAAATGAGTGTAAATTGCAGGAAACAGTGTATAAATTATAGAAATTGCCTAATCTAATTAGCCACACAGGAAATGTAATGGGTCTGGAAAACAAAAGTGTAATTTATGAGGAAATATCAAGTGGAATAATGTAAATAATGGGGGTTTTCACTGTGGATTCTAGTTACTTATGGAAAGAAGACAGTCATTAGGCAAGGAAGTGCTTATCGAAGTCTAGAAAGATTCTCTAAAGACACTACTTTTTGAATGTCATGCAACATTCAGGAAAAATCCTTAGAATGATTTTTTTGTATCACGGGCTCGGCTGAGTTTCTCAGTCCTTCTGTTTTACCAGCTATGCCTATGAACAATGGCTAAGCTTTCAGCCAGGGTGTTTGGCAGAGGCTGACTGGGCCATGCTTCCGTGTAATGGTGAACTTCCCATCCATTTTTGGATTATGCTTCTCCCTGTTTCCTTCTGCAGTGGCCACATATTGGCAGTGCTGACTTTAATATCATTTATCTGAATGAAAATTATTATTGGTACTTCTCCATTTATTAATTGAGCCAACTTCCTTTCCAGCTTCAGCTTTTCTATCTTTTGGAGCATTTGGTCTCTCAGCATACAAAAATGCATGCATGTATCTTCTAAATCTGGTGATTCATTACATAAATGGTAATGTAAAGCAAACCTGTAAATCATGACTAACAACATAAGCTTTAACTGAAGCTCATTCTCAACTACAGAGCCTTTTTTTATTAATTATGACTTTTAATTGTATTTATGGGGTATAACATGATAATTCAATCTGTGCCTAAAATGTGTCATCATCAAATTAAGGTGTTTAGCATTTCCGGGTCCTTAAATATGTATTTGTGAGGTGGGATGTGGGTAGGGAAGATAAAGGTTAATGTGACAACTTTAAAACTTGTATTTGTTGGGCCGGAGGGTTAGCTCAGTGGTTC